>JARBWK010000005.1:27466375-27580503 GCA_030556195.1 Anolis apletophallus | reverse complement strand
AGTAGTTTAGTTTAGAAGAAAGATGATAAAATCATGGTTCATGCACTAGCAGCAGGTGGCTTCCATATTAGACCAATGATATAATGCAGTATAATGCAATTTATTTTGCTTCTATGTAAATGATAAATTGTGTGTGTGTGAGAGAGAGACCATTGCTCATACATTGTTGATACAAATGTGTATATTGTATTTCTATAATTAAGAAAAGGAATAAATACCAAGAAAAAAGAGATTGAGCAAATAATAAAGGAAAGGGAGCATAATCTATCTATATCCATAAAAAGAGTGAAAATATGTATGTATGCATGTGGCTGGAGTGCCCACTTTCATAGACAAGGTCCCTCTTCCACAAACAGCTTTAACCCACAGTGCTGAGGAGCCACCAAAAGCACTCCCTCCAATGACATTTCAGGTTATAGCGAGCAGCATGAACATGTAGCCAAAACCCTGCCAATATCTTCCCCAACATCATGCCACCCACTACCCCATGAATGCTTTTCATTTAGGGAAAATTTAATTCTAGATCTTATATGTTTCCTCCAAAACAGACATCCCAGTGTTTCTTACTCTCTTCATTGGTGTGGAATTTGCATGATACCATCCACTGCCTCTCCCTTAACCTCTCCTACTCTTTTCAATGCTGTCTGCACAACAAACACAGCAGAACTAATCAGCAACCTAAACATACTGGAGGAGTTTGGGGATTGACTCACGTGATAGAGGTCAGAGCACTGTGCCCCCCCCCGATAATGGATCTGGACCACATTTGGCACACAGACCCCCGTGACCAAAGAAAAATACTGGAGAGGTTTGGGAGGAATTCACCTTGACTTATAGCCATTGTAGGTACTGAGATTTATAGTTCACCTGCAATCAAAGAGCACTCTGAACCCCACCAATGATGGCCCTTGACCTAACTTGGCACACAGAACCAAAAAATACAGGAGGGATTTTGGAGAAAATCACATTGATTTATAGGAATTACAGTTCACCTACATCTAGAGAGCACTGTGAGTGCAAACAACGATGGATCTGCACCAAATTTGGCACTCATACCCAATATGTTAAAATTTGTCTACTGGTGAGTTTGTGGTGGAGTTGTCCTTGACAATTTGTAGTTCTAGGTACTAGGATTTATAGTTCACCTGCAATCAAAGAGCACTCCAAACCCCACCAATGATGGAACTAGACCTAACTTGGCACACAGAACCCCCATGACCAACTGAATATACTGGAAGGATTTGATGGGACTGACGCACTATGCTGGGAGTTGTAATTCAACCACTTTGAGTCCCCCCCCCCCAGGGGTGAGAAAGGCAGTATATACTGCAAATAAATAATAAATAATAATTCATCCTATATTTATCATGTCAGAATTGAATTGGGAATACAGTTATAATGCAGAAGGAACCACAAAGTTAAAAACTTGGCATTATGCTAAATTTCCTTTGACCAGAAGCTGGCCACTTGGAGTGCTTCTGGTGTCACTCTGGTGTCATCCTGCAGCTGGAGAGCATAATAAACTCCACTGATGATGCATCTAGAACAAATGTGCCCAAAATGACAAACTTTAAGTATTGATAGAATTCCAGGAAGTTAATCTGGCATGATGTGAGTTGTAGTACACCCACAACATTATGCATTTTGTAAAAAAAAAGAAAAGAAGAGACTTCTTCAATAATCCAGGCAATGCCGGGTACCCAAGCTAGTAAGACCATAAAAGTAGAAGGTGAAAGAGACCATATATCCCAGAATATCAAGGCGAAACCCCCACATTATCTGAGTGTGGATTCAGATAACTCAGTTCAAAAACAGATATTGTGGGATTTTCTGCCTTGATATTCTGGGATATAGGGCTGTGGAAGAGCCCTTAGTGAAAAACTACATCCCTATGTGTCTCTATCCCCATTCATAACATTATGCTGTCAATAATATTAAGGAACAATGACTAGCACTATTCTAGGTTAACTGGATTACATCCAGTCTTTGCAATTTTATCAAACTGCAACTTTGAAGATGATCCTGAGTTTAAAAGATCACAAAAACAAAGAACATATACAGTGTTTTATTTTAAGCATATATCATATTTACTAGCAAAAATCAGTTTTGATGAATTCAATAACTATATTGCTTGGGTCCACAGCTCTCGCATGAATATGTCAAATGACTATAGTTATACATTTAAGAGACCTGAGAGACAAAGCCTCACTGGTGCCTTCACACCTTCAGCAATTTGATAATATAGTTTATTAGACAATTTCAGGGAAAACTGTATTTTTCTATTATCAAGTCAGTTCTTTCTGGAATGCAGTAAAAAAAATGCTATGGGGATACATGAAGTTGTGAGGAACAATGTCCTTTAAAAAAAGAAGGCTGATTTAATTTTTTAAAACCCTATATAGTGTGAAAAAAATCCCGTTATAATCGAGCAGATTTTCCAGAAATAGAAAAACTAATAGTAATGAAGTAAACAGGCCAAAAGAACAAGACTTTAGTGCCCTTGTGTTCACCCTTTCCCATGCGTCAGCATAGATCAGCCTCTTTACCAAGCATGTAACTATATAAGAAAATTGAGGGTATTTCCCTTGAAATAATAATTTTCACCCTGCATTGAAATTTTCTTATTATTCCCACATTTTCGGCATTTCAGAGAGGAACACTGAAAACTATTGCATCACAGTACTTAGTTGATTTGTTCTATCCATTCATTTTAAAAACATCCCACATAAATATTGTTTATGGGGTTTTGTGGGTTTTTCGGGCTGTATATCCATGTTCTAGAGTATTCTCTCCTGACGTTTCACCTGCGTTCTGGCAGGCATCCTCAGAGGTTGTGAGGATGCTTGTCATAGACACAGGCCAAATGTCAGGAGAGAATACTTCTAGAACATGGCCATACAGTCTGAAAAACCCACAAAAACCCAGTGATTCTGGCCATGAAAGCCTTCGACAAGACAATATTGTTTATACTTTTTACAATGTTATAGTCTGCTTTTAAACTGTTATAATTTAATGTTTGGTACCGCCTTAGGTCCCATGTCAAGACAAAGCCAGGATATAAATTAAACAGATAGCATCCTACTGCCTAGTACAAGTTAGGCATCCCTTTCTGGAATTCCAAGATATACCAAAATTAAAAAGTGTTCATACGATGGCCAAAATAGTAACAACTTTGTGGTGGTTCAAGCACCAATTTTTTTTAAAAAAATGTGTATAACAGGGGTGCTCACACTTTTTCAGCATGCGAGCTACTTATAAAACAACCAAGTCAAAATGATCTACCTACCCACTTATCAGAGAGCCATAAAAGTAAAATATTTGGAAATTTATTTCAATGAGAGCCATATAATATATTTTAAGACTGAATTCAACTAAATGTGAGTATAATAAGCCCCTGAATTTATTCATAATAATAATGATGATGATAATATTCATTCAGCCTCTGCTACTACTACTAATAATAAGAGTAACAACAACGACAATAGGTTCCTAGAGTAGAAGGAGACCTCCAAGGGCCATCCAGTCCAACCTCCTTCTACCATAAGGGAAAAACACAATCAAAGCATTCCTCACAGATGGCCATTCAGCCTCTGATAATAATAATAATAATAACAATGGGTTCCTAGAATAGGAGGAGACCTCCAAGGACCACCCAGTCCAACCTCCTTCTGTACCTGGGCAGTGTTGGGAGCCTGCGAGGTGGGACTGAGCCTTCCTCCCGCCCTGCCTTCGATCTACCAGGACGCCCTACACGATCTACCATTAGATCGCGATCTACCTAATGAACACCCCTGGTGTATAACATTAGCTTTAGACTATGTGTACTAAGTGAATATGAAACATACATGAATTTTTGTATTTAGACTTGAGTCCCATCTCCAAGATATCTCATTATGGACATATATGCAACTACAAGTATTCCAAAATCTGGGGGAAAAAATCTAAACTCAAAAGACATATTTCCAAGCATTTCCAATTCAGGACACTCAACCTGTATAATCCAGTCATGGTCAAACTTCGGCCCTCCAGGTGTTTTGAACTTCAACTCCCACAATTCCTACCAGCCTACGGGCTGTTAGAAATTGTGAGAGTTGAAGTTCGAAACACCTGGAGGGCTGAAGTTTGCCCATGCCTGGTATAATCCTTGTGTATATTTTGATATTTGTGTATTCAATATATTTCTTTTTTGAACAGTTCTTTGTGGATGTGGCTTTTGGTTCTAATCTGTATAAAACACACTACTGCTAAGGTGGGAATATCATTTAGAGCTGTATATGCCTAGAACATGGCTGTGTGTCTTCATGCATGTACTTTGAGGGTATATCTATTGATAAACTGGATTTGCTTCTGCTATAATGTGAAACATATTTCTGTTTCCCTCCCAGACTCAACTGGAATGAAAAAATAATTTCCACACATAAATATTGAATCATTTGAAGAAAGGGGAGAGAAAGGAGGAGTGAATGAATGAATGAACAAATTTAATATCAATTTATTTATTGAAATACTACTCACTGGCCTTGATGCAAGTGTTAGGCTCAACTAGAGTAGGCCTATCAAATCAGTGGGAATTTGGTAAATCAAATAAATAAAAATTCCCTTGGCTTAAGGAATATATTCTCCTTCCCTATCAGTTAGATGTACACCAAAGATTTCTTAACAGAAATTAATCTTGAAATTCATCCCCTAATAATGCTCCCTCCTGATTCATGCCAGCCACAATTCACAATGATTCCTCCTAGGCTTTCTCCTTTTTCTCTTTAATATTCAATGCAAAAATAAACACATTTTCATTCATGGTGTGGGTTCTATCACTGCCATTGACTCTGTAGTTATATCCTGATTCTTTCTTTAAGAAGGATCCCCGCTGTTTTTATAGCAGCTGTGATATGTTGGGAATTTGATCGGTATGTTTCTTTTAGGTTTATCCAGCCTTTGGTGTCCTTGCTTAGTCACATCACATCTGCAATGGATTGATTTCACCCTATTCCGTTAAGTCCTGAAGACAGACTTCTTGAAAAGCTCATACTGAAAAATATACAATTTTGGAAAGAAAAAAACCTACACCATCCTCCTGTAAAATAGTTGGTGCCTTCAAAAGTAACACCTAATTATTCTTAATATCGGAAAACATAGACTTTATAAAATTGAGACATATTCATATAGCCCCTTCCATGCAAATATTCTGAGGGATATCCAATCCCTGTGTGTATCAGTATTCAGAAACCAAGGAGTAACAAATTGACATGGGGTTACATTGCAAACAGATAATAAGATGTGGGAATCTAGAAATGTTCAATGTATGAAATTTTGATTATGACTATTTAGATTAGAATTATAGGGAGTGTATATTTTTTTAAAACTGCATGAGTATAAGAACTACTTTGTCACCATGGAATATTGGTATATTATAAGATACTAAGAGTGTGGGCTAGAATAAATTAAGTAGGAATCAAATTATGCAGAGGTCAAATGAGATTTAAATTAGTATTCAGAGCTCTTTGATTCTCAGATCAAGGAGTTTCACTTTCCTTGGTTAAAAAAGTTAGTGGAATGTTTTGTATGCAGGACATATGAGCATCTATTCAAAATTCACTTCAGCCTCACATGTAGCCCTCTTTCAACTCCATATTCCAATCTGTAATATGGGAACAAGGACAACTGAATATGACAAGCTTGCAGGACATTCCATTTAGAGAGGTCTGGCAAGGGAAATATTTGATTTTCCCCTTCAATGAAATTTTTCAGTTCATTTTTTTTGTTATTGCTGTTGTCATTTGGATTTGACTATTTGTTTAGTACTCATTCTTGAATTTATTTTACATTGCAGCCCAATGCGTGTCTTGCCAAAGGTAAATCACATTATATGCTGTGGGGCTTTAAGAAGCATATTTCTAAATATTTAGGAAGGAAATAGAGTTCCCTCAGGATGTATTTTTCAGACTGCAAGCTTTCAGAATATTTTGATGCATCTATACTTAAAAGCTCTGTGGAATTTATCAGGCTAATGCATACAAGATTTTGCATTAACCTGTCAAAGATAGAGTAGGTTTTGACTGCAATCAGTTAAGTTGCAGTAAAATGTTACAGTTAATATATTCTTACACAGACCATGATATGGACTTCTATTAACCTTGAATCTTGGGCTGAGAATAAATGTGTGGAATGCTTTTATCACTTCAAAACTGCTCTGTAAGTACTTATTACTATTGCTTTTATAAGTGTTTTGAAAATAAAGGGAATAAATGTGCATATTAAGGATCAGCCACATTTTGTGATGGTCCAAATTTGCTTTCATATCTCCCTATCAATGGGATTTGCCTTGATAAAATAGTGTATCATATACTCATATATAAAATGAGCTCATGGATAGGTTGAAGGTGGGTGTGAAGATAAAAATTCTGAATTTTGATGTGACCTATGGATACATCAAAGGTCATTCCACAGAGAGGGAATAGAACCAGCATCACCTCAGGGACCAGTTGCCTCTGCTCACCATCACTATTTTACCACCCAAACATTCAAACAGTGAAGAAGAAGCACTTCATGGAGACAATAGAGAGAATTGGTCCTTTAAAAAAGTTATTCTGAGGTGGGCTGAGATATTTCCTTTTACCATTCTAGTCAGAGAAATGAAAGATTCATTTTTGATCAGAGTTAAGGTACTTACATTGGGCCATGGATAAATTAGTATAGTGTTTTTGGTGGGATGATTTTTGACTAAAATTTCTAGACTTTTACGTGCATATGCACTAGGGCTGTGTGATCAATAAAAATGTTTCAAATGTCATTACAAAATTAGGGGGCACCGACGATTAAAAGTATTGTTACTAAACAATTTGTTACTATAACAATAGTCACAAAATTTTGTTACTATTTCATTAAAGTACATGTAGAGGGATTTCCGGGGCTCATTTCTCCTTCATTTTAGAGCTATTGAGGTGAAACATGCTACAATGGCCGAACACATTTAACACTGTTAACCCCCCCCCACCCCCACCCAATTCACTCATCTATGGGCTTTTGGGGAATGTTTTGGTTTTTACAAAAAAAATTAAAAACAAACTACAAGAATTTCTATACAATTACACAACATAACCAGTGCATAATACCCCACACATTTCAGAAATATTGGCACATCTTCTGATCTTTGGGGAAAATTTTATTTTTTGTCAAGATTTTTTTTCCAGCTGCTATGGCTGGCTGGAGTGGGGCTGGGTGGGGTGGAGTTGTTGACACACTTGGAGGATATGTGTCACCCTCCAGGACACTTGGAAACCTCCCTTGATAAACCACACGTTCAGCTGAGGTACAACAGGTTTATTTAGAATAACTGGATATAGGAAAGAGGCTAGAAGTCAAGCTAAGATGCCTTTAGAGTGGCACCGGTAAAATAGCAGCACTGTTCAATGGTAGCAGCAATTGCATATAGTCCCGTGGCAACCAGGGATTAAGCAGGATACAAAAGGCAAAGTATTTCTGTAGCAATCAGGAACAAAGCAAACAAGGCAAGCGGAGACCCAAGCGGGCTAGATCCTAAGCAGCCAGCGAGCTGGCAGGAAAAGTCTTGAGCAGGAAGGCCGCAAGGCCCGTTCAGGAATCCATGATCAGGAGATGCAATAGTTGGCTCGAGATGGGCAGCCTTTCCAAGATCAAACGGTTATAGTGTCCAAACCCTTTGATCTATCGACGTGACTGTGTCGAACATCATGGTTCTCATGATGGGCTGCAGCTGCTGTTTAGGTAAACCTCAGAGGCAAAGTATGTGCTCCCAATTAGTGCCCACATCTGTGAAGAGGAGGCAGTGGAGCTCCTGGTCCCAAGCGCTTCTGCTTATCGCTAGAAATAACAGCCGCGGCCTTGAATGTTTGAACCAGTTTGCATTGTGCTGAGTTCACTGGGGAAAGGCAGGCAGATTTAGAGGATTTTTGGATGCCAACATGGCTGCAGTGTGGTTCTGGGGAAACTGAGGTCTTGATCCTGACACCATAACACATTAACTACTACAAGCAAGCCTATAAAGTTTCAGAATGTTGTGTTCTTTTTTGCTATATTTTGTACATAGAGATCACACTAGCACTAGGAAAAGCAGCTAAGGCAACTTGTGCGCCTTATTAAAACAAGTGTTTGTATTCTTTTTTGCTGGATTATGCACACAGATATCACACTAGTATTAGAAAATGCAGCCAAAGCAACTTGTGTCATAGTTCAACAGGTTGTGTGCTTTTTTTGCTGGATTATACACACAGAGATCACACTAGTGCTAGAAAATGCTGCCAAGGCAAGTTGTAGCTGGGTGAAAAAATGGTTTTGTGCTTTTGTCTCTATCCACACACAGCACATAGAGAACAATGTAGCCCTGGCAGTAAACCTCAAAGATTCCCTAAAATGCAGCAAAAATATAAAATAGTCACAAGGCAAAAAGCACCCACCCACCCAAAAAACAATAAGCAAGTCCCTGACTACCAGTGCCTGTCTCAGTGTCTCTACAACAGTGGTTCTCAACCAATGGGTCCCCAGATATTTTGGCCTTCAAACTGGCTGGGATTTGTGGAAGTTGAAGGCCAAAACACCTGGGGTCCCACAGATTGAGAACCAGTGTTCTACAACATGCTAAGTTTCCTTCTCTTTCTCTTTCCCTAGCACAAATAGTCAGCCTCTGCTATAAGTCTCCTTCTCTCCCAGTAGTGCTTGGTTGCTCTGTGAATTAAAGCTGCATCACAGAGGGTAATGACATTTACACAATTTATGAAAAAATACCAAGCTAAAGTTTCAATTCTTAATTTTTTTTGGCACGGACAACTCCTGTGCATCGGATATTGCATTGTAAACACAAATCTAACAAATTGTGTCCGACTTACGATGAATTATGAAAATGTTGCACAGCTGAATATATACAGTAATATGTGTTGTATGACCTGTATGTTAAATTCAAGATTGTACAGCCCATGGGACACATATAATGAGCATATAGCAATTCAAGGGAAGTCTAACTTTCTTACATTCATGGCTTTAATCTAAGTGATGCAATCAGCTATTCTAAGCCTAGTTTGTCATTGGCTTTACAGAGACAAATTTAGTTTGGTGCTGATTTAGAAAATCTAAAGAAACAATGAGATCAGCTAATGATATCAACACTTTGGTAATCAGTATACAGATGATGATTCCCTACTTTGCCTTTTGAGTTTCCTGGTGACACTCAAAACAATTGTTTCACATTCAGTTGCAGCATATCTTGCATGACAGCTCATTCATTTTTCCAGCAAATAAAAAGTGAGAGGTCAAGAAAAAAAAATCCAGAAAAGACAGACATTCATGTTCTATGCCTTCTTACTCAGAAATAAATCGCACAGAGTTCAATGGGATTTGCTTCCAAATAAGACCTATAGTCTGCCAATGAAGGTACCTAATGATGTGGCTTGTCTCAGATCATTAAGTATTAATCTTTGAGCTTTAGAGACTCAAATGGAAAATGACAAAGATGCCACCAGAATGTGTGCAATAATAAGCATTCTGAAACTAGTAAATGACTTCTAAAACATATTGACAGCAAAGAGGTGTTTTAGCATCGTCAGTCTCACCAAGCACCAAGCTGACAATTCCTCATATCAGCTGCATGAAAAGTGAGCCTAAAAAAGAAACGAGAAAGGCAAAAAAAAATCTAGGCTGTCTTTGGTGTATGACAGCTAGAAAAAAATGAAATAAATCCCATCCTTACTCACAACTTCAAATACAAACAGCCACCAAAATGATTTGAAAGAAAACATTGAAAATAGACTAAATGGGCCATGAAGGTAGAAAAGAAGACCTGACAAAGGAAAAGGAATTAACTGTGATGTGATATTGTGGACTTAGATACACTCCTTGTCAGGCTTCATTTTTGACAAGCTGACATTTTACTCTGGATCTGGTGCTAAAACTGACATTAAAACTCCCAAGTTGTATTTCACTCTATGTTTCTTGCCTCTTTGTATCCTCAGGGGGCAGCTCTTTCCTATATCTAAGATGAGAGCCATGATATGACAGAGAAAAGCAATTCCTGTGGCCAAGAGGGCCAATTTTGTATCTGGGAACATCTGGAAGCCCTAAATACCAAAAAAGTTTCCAGAGTGGGCAGAAGTCCAATTCTGGTTTTTAAAAATGATAACTTTTAAAATGTTAAGTGGTGTGTGATGCTGCAATAGTCAAGTGATTTTACATGAATTGCACACTTCTCCTTGCTGAAAGTTCTCAAAAACCGAACAGGTTTTTTTAAAAAAAAAAACATGAGAGGAAAAACCGAAAAGGATTCTGCACAGGAAATATATTTCCTACAGATGAATAGTATTTCATGAATTGCATTTCCTGTGCAAACTGAATTTTCTGCACACATTTTGGATCACAAAATACTGTTTTCTTTGCAGAAGATCTGCTTTTTGTACAGCAATTCATGTTTTTTTGTACAGAAGACATGAGAATTCATTTTTATGGAGGAAAAACCCTCTTTCTATGAATATTCTGTTCTATCTATGATTTTCCTCATGGGGCTGGGTGACCATTTCCCAGATATTTTCCTATATTTCAGTTCTCAGTTTGGAGTCTGTTTGAAGGGTGAATTACTACTCCTTCAGGTGTGTAGGAGAGCCAGTCATCATTTCATTTTTGCCCCCCAAAGAGACGATAAACCAGGGCATCCAGGGGTTTAAAGCTTGCTGCCCCAATTTTTGGCGGAGGGTGCATATGGCTCACAAACTACACTTTGGCTACCTCTGAGATATGGAGTACTATAGAGTGAAGGAAAGATGGGGAGGCCCAGCACTTTAGGGGCAAAGTGGACAATGACTTCAGAATTTTCCAACCAGCACATTCAAACTTTCCCCACTATATGGATGTTAGGTTTTCCATCTCATCATCATCATCTTTCATTGTGAGTGAATCTGTAATGATCAGTGGACCATTGAAATGAAGTTCTGTAGTCCAAAGCTAGCTGTAACCCTGCATTCATTTCCATCATATAAATCTTTGGATACTGGAATTGCTTATTATACTTTCCCCTTGAGCAATATCTCTAGGTTGCTGTTGTGTGTTTTTATGTATCTGTTTTGTTTGATTTGCTGTACACTATAATGGATTAGGATAATTAGAAATGAGTACATTGTGGTTTTTTGTTTTTGCAAAAGTTCATATCTAATATAATTTATTTTGGCCAAAATTGCCTTGAATCTCAGAAATAACTCCGATTAAGGCAGAGAAAAAGTTATTTGTTCCTGTCCCAACTAATTGAGATGCACCCTCCAAAAACTATAATGCATTTCTTTCATGGATCATCTAAGTAGCTGGTAAAATATCCCACTTTCCAGACAAATTTGAGGACAGCAGGCAGAAAATGTGATGAGGTGGGCAGAAATTCCCTCCCTCTCTCCAAGGACTATTCCTCCAGCTGAAAGTCTCATCCTCAATCTATTTCAGTCTCTGTTATCAGGAGAAAGATGGGATAAAAATTCAGTTAATGTAATAAAATAAATAAATTTTGTAAGGCTAACATGATAATGAGAAGTCAGAGTGTTTGATATAGCCCTGTCCCTGATGTTACACTCATGATTTGGAGGCCCATCTGGCATCCTCACAAGCAACATAAACATCAGTATAACAAAACCAGAATGTTTATTGCATGCACTCACACTTGTTTGCATATAGAATCATTCAAGAGGTGGTAGGGGCCTTTTAGGTTATCAAATACAATTTCCAACTCAGTGTGGGAAATCCAACTACAACATCTCAAACAAGCAGCTGTCCAGCCTCTTCTTACCACTTCACCACACTGGGGTTTTTTGACCCCCTTTTCCTCTTTGGGGCAGGGCCTGCTGAGCACCATCAGATGATGCTGGCTTGGCCCCACTCCCATTCATCCCAAAGTGGAGAGGAAGCATCGCAAGCCATTTCTCACCCAGGACAGAGAGGTAAGTGGGTTTTGGTGCCATGGGTTGTCGCCCTTTCCCCCAGTCTTGTTCTATTGTCCCCATCTGATGGGGGAAAGAGGGAGGGTACACAGCCTGCCACAAGGTGCCCTGCTTGTCTGCTGCTTTGCCAGCGATTGCTGGTGAAATGGAGGTTAATGTGAAGAGGTCTCTGAAGATATTCATGTAGGGAGGTTCCATTGTCAAACAGCTCATAATGTGAAGAAGTTCCTTCTAAGGTTCAATTGAAATCTAGCTTCCTGCAACTTAAAACTATTAGACATGGGCCTATCTTTGAAATAGTAGTGAACAGGCCTGTCTCCTCCTCTCTGTGACAACCCTTGAGATATCTAAAGAGTGAAATCATTTCACTTTTCAGTCTTCACTTCATGAAGCTGAGTCAACTGAATATGGAGATGCACAAATTTGAGTCATGTTTGTCAGTTTTTTATGAGAGTTGTGGTAGGGCAACAATGTCATATTAGCTATTCTCATGAATAGCTAATAGTATGACTGTAAAAGTGGCTTTGTAGCCAAACTATGGAAATCTGTGGGTAAGGGATTGAGTTAGTACATGGAGCATTGATTGCACAGTCACTCCCTATCTATGCAATAATGCTCAAGTGGTCTTTCATCCTGAATGCATAATTGGAAAACAGCTTGTACTATTAGTGTATGTTTTTATGTGGATGCTATGTATGGTTCTAGTACTCATCCTGATGTTCCTATTTATTTTTCCTCTTTTTATTATCAATTCTCATTGAGACAAATAGAAAAGGATTACAAAATAGGGGAGAGGTGAGGTGAAAAACAAAAAAAAGGACTGCGAGGGCCTCCAATTGATATGGGACCCAGCAGAAATCAACAAGGCCTTTACTGATGCTTAAAATTAATATATTCTTTAATATTTTGTTCTGTGATTTTTTTAAAAAATGTTACACTTGCAAGGAAAGAAGCTTTGGGCAGATTAGATGCTGAGGGAGAATTTCATACATTGTAAAATAAGAAAGGAAGAAATGAATGATGTGCCTGGAGCCATGTTGTTATTAGCCTGGAAAGAAAACTAAAGAATTTTGTTCAGTAATAAGTACGTTTTTAAACAACTTTTCTGTTTTTCTGAGCAAACCTTGTTCTATTCATTATGCAACACAAAATCAGCATGAACTCTCTTGGACTATGAAAGATGAGGGCTAGACACATGGATCTGTGCCTGGAGGAAACTTCCCTTTTAACAGAGATTGTTGCCTTCTTCTTCTCCACATTGACCAATTAATATTTTAATTGAATAAACTTTGAGTATTGTTTGAGCATTGAGCCAATGGCATTCTCAAATAATTTTGGTTATCTCCTTTAAGATTTAATGTTTCTTAGGAGGACTGAGTTTCCAAGAATAGGGATTTCATGTATGTACAAGAGAATCAGTAGTTACTGAAATGGACATCCAAGTGCCACCTCTGTGTTGATGGAGGCAGGCAGGATTTTCCCCAGGTACTGGTTGTGGGGGGTCAGGAGCAGGTGAGGGTTTTGCCCTCCTTTCTGCTAGAGATCCCTGTGTACAACTAGTGGGCCACTGTGTGACACAGAATGCTGGACTAGATGGGCTGAGGCCTGATTCAGCATGGCTCTTCTTATGTTCTTATGTTCTTATGTTCTTATGTGTGTATTTATATAAAGTTCATGATTACCAGTGTTGTTCTTTTCCCCTCAACAATTATAAATAGGATGGGATAGAGGAATCTATGCTAATTTATTAACCTAGAGTGGTGATGTCCAATATATACCTCTTTGCTGATGGAAAGTTTCCAATAGCAGAACTCTTCTTGATTCAAGAGCTTTGAAGTAATGAGCTGAAAATGTTGTCATTAATTGCAATAAGATTTTTTTTTGTTCTAAACAAGAGCACAATACATTTTATCTTCCTAAAGCAGGGGTCGGGAACCTTTTTGACTCAGAGAACCATAAAAGCAAAATATATTTCAGTGAGAGCCTCTCTCTCTCTCTCTCTCTCTCTCTCTCTCTCCTCTCTCTCTCCTCCCCTCCTCCCTCCCTCCCTCCCTCTCTCTCTCTCTCTCTCTCTCTATATATATATATATATATATATAAAGACTGAATTCAACTAAATGGGAGTATACTGTATATGTGATACTATGAGAAAAGGATTCCCCTGGCAGAATGATGGGGCACTTCAAACCTGGCTCTGCAAAAGGCATGCTCAGGACTCTGGGAAGGAAGAGAAGATGGAAGGAAGGGGAAAAGAAAGAAAGAAAGAGGAAATTAAGTAGGGAGGGGGAGAGGAAGAAAGAAAAGAAGAACAAACTATGGAAAAGGAAGAAAAGAAAAGCAGGAGAGAGACAAAGAGTGGAAAAGAAAGAATGAAATGGGAAAGGAAGAAAGGAAAGGGTGGGGAAAAGAAAGTAAAGGGAGTGAGGAAAAAGTAAAATAATGAAGGGAAAAGAAGAAAAGAAAGAAAGGGAGAGAGAGGGAAGTGCAAAGAAAGGAAGGAGAAGGAAAGGAAGACTTGGGTGGAAGAATAGAAGAGGAAGGAAGAGGAAGGGAGAATGGAGGAAAGAAGGAAGGGGAGAGAGGGAGGGAAAAGGAAGGAGAGAAGGAGAAGGAAAGGGTGAAGGGGAGAAAGGAAGGAAGAGGGAAAATGGAGGAAAGAAGGAAGGGGAGAGAGGGAAGGAAAAGGAAGGAGAGAAGGAGAAGGAAAGGGTGAAGGGGAGAAAGGAAAGAAGGAAGATGAAGGAAGGAAGAGGGCGAATGGAGGAAAGAAGGAAGAGGATAGAGGGAGGGAAGGAAAAGGAAGGAGAGAAGAAAAGAATGGAAGAGGGAGGGAGGAACAAAGAGGGAGGGACGAAAGAAGGGAGGGAGAGAGGAAAGGAAGGAAGGGGGAGGAGGGCGCGGGGCCAAGGCGGACCTTGGTGTCGACATCAGCGAAGCAGTCCCTCCGGAAGGTGTCAAATAGACCGCAGCTCTTGAGCTGCCTAATGATGAGGGCGATGAGCTGGGCGTCCCCTGGGAGCAGCGGGGCCGGGTCCGTGGCGCCAGGGCCAGGCCCGCCTCTGCCACCTCCCCCAGGCCCATGGTGGAGGATGAAGAGGAAGATGAGGATGAGGCGCTGCCGCCAGGCTCCGCCATCCCCGGCAAAGAGGGTGCAGGGCCCCGAGAGCAGCGGGGGATGAGGAAGAGGTGGCGATGGCAGCGCGGAAGAGGCAGTCACAGCACATTTGCATCACTCCTCCCTGCTGCATGCTGGGAAACCGAGGCCCGGGCTGCTCTGGAGAGCCAGATGCAAACATGAAAAGAGCCACATCTGGCTCCTGAGCCATAGGTTACTGACCCCTGTCCTAAAGAAATGTAACACCTGAGAAAGATATCATAGAATCATGCAGAGTTATGTGCTGTACTCAATGTAGATCTCTAGCTAAAACATTCCCAGTTCTCTAGCCCCAGTTTGAAAAAGAAACCTCGCATTAATGATCTATTAAATAACAGTTTGGGGCTTACTTCATAGAAGGGGAAGAGAAGCCTCTTACTAGCATACCGCTTCTGGTATGACATTAGATTTAGGCTCCTGAGGGTTAGGAGAAAGTCTGGAAGGGTCTGAGAATCAATTTTCAGCTGCTCCTCTGGGCCCTACTCAAGTTGTACCACTACCACATTATATTTCTTTTATGTTTTAATGAGAAGAATGTAAGTCATGGAGGAATCACCAAGTAGAATTTAATGGGTGATCACCTATATTGTGTAGAACGTTTCTAGGAGTTCTGAAGGGCATGAAACATGAGCCCACGTGGGCGTATGAGATAGATGTTTCTCATCCCTGTTGCAAATGCACTACCAGATGCCATGAAATAGCAGCAAAAGTCCATATTCTCACTGAAATAAATGCCACTCATCTGTATGAGACACAATTCCAAGTCTCTGCCTTTATAGAAACACAACCTGGGACTTGCTGTATTCATTGAAGTGTCACTCTTTGCTAGGATTCAGTTTACCAAGTGCATCTTTGCATTCTGTTCTCTCATCTAAATATGGATGGATGTCTTCCAAAGCATTCAATTGCTGCAATACAGTGGAGACCATAATATGCTTGAGCTAATAGCTAGCACTAATCTATTAGAATGTAATAAATGGATTTTGTGAAAAGCCTTTCTTGTAAAAGATATTTTTAATAGGTGACCTTTCATTTATTTTTATTTTCCCAAATAACCCCCCCCCCCCCCCGAATTTTATCAGTGATCTATAGTTTCTTCTTGAAGACTGGCATGCAGCCACAGCTTCTTTATACAAAGTTTCAGCGTTCCCCAGATGTAGTAATATGAATATTTAGTTTAATTATTCAGCTGCCTGGCAAATTAACTAGAATCAGTAAGATACATGAGGCTTATAGTTGTTGTCAGTGCACTCTCTTGAAGTTCCATCTCAGCTGCAGAGGTCAAAAGGGAGGAGGCTTTGCCCATGTGGAAGGGGTATCATGTTCAATTAATTAAGCAATTACATCTACTTTTACCTAAGTATTGTAGAAGTGGCTCTCAGCCTCTGGTCCTCTCCATTATTTGAATTGCAGCTTCCAGAATCCCTGACATTTACCGGCACCGGTATCTTTATATATCTCATTTACATATTGTATATATTAAGAAAAACAATATATAAAATATGTTAAATGTCTGTGATCCCTTTTCCTCAGGATGAACTTCTTTCTGCCCTAGGTATGCTCTTTAAAAGAGATTTGGCCTCCTTACTATCTTTCCACCAGCAGGTAAAGAACTTTATATTTAAGGAAGTTTTTCGTTTTTAGTGTGTTGTTACAGATTGAGATTTTAATGTGTTTAAATATTTACATTTTTTTTTAAAAAACCCTAATTTTAGCATCTGTCTTCTGTATGTGGAGTGCAAGGTGGCGAAAACATAAAATTTCAAACACTCAATCAACCGAGGGCCTAAGCATAAACATCCTCTAAAATAATCAGTTTTGACTTCTAGATGATATCGCCAGTTTCTTTTCTGTTACCCTGCTACTTGGGTGAGAAAAAGGATCTGTGAGAAAAATGGTACCTGGAACAGAATACGAGATTGGCAGGTGGAAAGGGAGAAAAAATGATTTCAAAACTTTTCACTACTGGCTTCAGTTTCACTCATCATTTTCATGTGGTTTTTGACACCTTGCATCTCCATATGTTGCTTGTGATAGAAAAAAAGGCCACTGTATGTAAAGAGTCCCTCTACCTAATGTGGCGCCATGCAGTTATGGCCATTTTTACATGGTCACTGTCTGTGAGAAGCTGGATTTAATTGCCATTCCCTATACTCTCAATAACTGGTCACATTGGCCCGGGTGTTGGGAGTTATAATGCAAATTAAATGAAATGCACTAAGCTGATTACATGATATGTAGAGTTCAAAGATATGACTAAATTAGTTTACAATACCAACATGCAAAGAGATCCTGTAGCTCCTTAGAAACTGAGAGTTAGTAATAATAATAATTTTATTTCTTATCCACCTCTCCTTGTGGCTCCAGGTGGTCACAGCACAGTTAAACACATTTCAAAAATTCTAAAAAGACACATATCAAAAGGTTGTTACAGTATATAAAATATTAGAGATGTGCAAAAATTCAAATGCAGTTCATACATTGTAAGTATTTTGACAACTTCATCCTTATGATTCAGCTTACGAACCCATGCCAAATACAGATTAATCAAAACACCTATCTCTGAAAATTTTGAAAAAACATTCATTTGTTTTCATATGTCTCCATGAGTCAGCTTATTTTTAGCGCAAGCAAACTCTCCTGGGATGCACAGCCAAACAGGCTCTATCACATGCTCTCCTCAGACTATCAAGGCAGAAAGAGAGGGGAAGAGAGGAGACAGAGCCCTAGCTGCTGGAGTTTCTCCATTGTAGCCAGTAGTTGCAGCCAGCTAGCCATAGCTTAGGAGCCCTTTAGAATAATTTTCTTTGAGTGTCTGGGCGTTTTCCATTTCCATTCATTTAGAGCAGCAGTTCTTAAAATGTGCTCCATGGAACCCTTGTGGCTCTATGAACACAGTCAGGGGCTCTCCAATTCCTTCCTCCTCTCACTTCTCCTCCTCCCGCTCAAAGCATGCAATGGTAGGGAAGGAGGCACTGGTTGGCCTCAACTGCCATGGCTCAATGCTATGAGGTCATGGGGGCTACAGTTTGGGATCATGAATAATGCCAAAGAATTCTGATGCCTCACCAAACTACAAATCCCAGCACTGCATAGCATTGAGGCATGGCAATGAAATTAGAGATGATATCCCTCAAACAGGAGCTCTAGGTGTTCCTGAAGTAGTGTCCCCTTTTGCTTTGGCTCAGCACTAAGATTGCCATATTACACAAATCTAATGTGCCCCTAATTTTGGGGAGGTAAGTTAGCCAAATAAAGGTGAGCATTAGATTAGAGTAAATTCAGTACATCACATCTCTTCTCTCCCCATATAATGAAAAGCACAGTTCAGTTAGATTTACCACTGTGTGCAATGCTACAGTCATAGCTAGCATTTGATACGAACATCCTCTAGCATATGGGAATAAATTCAAATATGACAGTGCCTTTGACCTAAGGATGTTGGAGAATTTTATTGGTATGGATTTGTAAGTTAACCAATCTCCTTCGTTCCTTTAGTGCATGGATTGAATTTTTTTTGCTTTCAACTATACTTTTCTCTAAACTTTGTGAGGCAGTCTTAGATGGAAAAGTATCTAAAATACATATTTTGTGGTATAAGACATACACAAATATGCATTTATGGTGATATGCTGAAAATAAATTTGTAGTGTTTCTGGTTTACCTTTTTTGAAAAATCAGTAATAAACAGGGCAAAGTTGAGAAAGGTAATTATTCAGACTACAATTCCCAGAATCCTATAAGCAGCATGCCTATTGATTATATTAACAACCTTTAATCAATGGGGGCATGCCATTATTTATTTTATTTATTTAAAGTATATATTCTATGTTCTTCAGCCATGAAGTCTCTCAGAATAGCCGACCAATTCTTAATTTGACAGTTCCCTAATTTATAATCTAATTATGAGAGGACACAGAAGGAAAAGTGAATGGCAGTGTGGATTGGAATTGTCCAGCAAATATTGCCCCTCTCTGAAGCCACAGTAGTGGCAGGTGCAATGGATAGAGAATTTTCCATATTTTTCTGGGCCTAGACATGGTGGGAAAGTGTTTGCCTTTTGTAGTTTCCCTCTGAGTCCAGGGCAGTGGCAACTAAGGTGGGATGATGGGGGGCGGGGAGAGGAGGACATTTGAAAAAGGTACAAGAAAAAGATGTATTCCTTATAGTCACTAATCATTTTGATGGGGAAGTCTAGGAGCTGTAGTCCAAGTATAACTTTTCAAAGCTCCATGGGCAGCTTTATGATGGAACTGAACACATGAACATCTGTAACAAAATAGAAATAATCCAAGCTATGGACACCTGTTTGGAACAGAGCAGTTTTTAATCTTCCTAGCCAATCCAAAACATGTGTGAGTCAGGAATGCCCTCCTTTAAGAAATGTGTGTGTATGTATGTGTATTTCCTTAAGTTGCCCATTGGCATATAACAACTTTGTGAATTTCATAGGGTTTTCTTAGGTAAGGAATACTCAGCAGTCATTTTGCCAGTTCCTTTTTCTGAAATATAGTCTACAGCAGGTTTCTTAAACTTTTTGCCCCCCAAATCAAACATTTAATGATAACAAATCAGCATTTGCAAGGCTTGCTAAACAGGATGAGTGTTGTGTGATTTCCAGGCTTATTGCCGTGTTCTAGCAGCTGCTGCTAGAACACGATCATGCAGCCCAGAAACCACACAACACTCCAGACAGATTTTCCTTTTTGTTGAGTACAGCTGGTTGCATTTTTGAGACCTCTACATTAAGCTAAGGGGACCCCATTTGGGGTCACTATCCACAATTTAAGAAGTCCTGGTTTACAGCATCTGATATTGATTGTTTGTCTCCATTCCAGATACTAGCCAGGACTGACACCACTCAGCTATCAATGGATGCCTTTAGTTGTATGTCTGCTAAATTTTGGTCTCCGGACCACACTAACAAGAAAGCTAGCACTGCAATTTGAATGAAACATGGCAAATAGATATTGAAAATTGGAAGCTGGACGTGGGACACTCCAGCCTGATGATCACCTTGTCTTGCCTTGCTGTGTTTTGCCATTGCATGACTTGTAATCTAGTAAAACTTCAGAAACATCAAATATGAAGAGAGGACAAATATCCCATATAAGCCTTGTATAAATAAGAGTGACATTTATCATATCCAAATTTCTTGTTGTGCAATGACAGACAGCTTTGTGACAAGGCAAGCACTTTATTAAGGCTTTCTATTCCAGTGTGCTTGACATGCCTTCAGATTAATGTTTCAGGGAGAATGGCTCCTTCGGTTATATCCCTATTTCTCGCTCACCCCCATTTTTTGTAGGTTTACTGGTGAAGGCAAACCTTGAATCACCTCAGAGCAAGGCAACTCACTTCCATTTGATGTGGCTGGGATCTCAGTGTTAGCTATTCTTAATAGGTAGCATTTTTTCAATTATAGAAGAATCCAAGGACTGGACTGAACTGTTATGAGTATGTCTGATCTTTTCATTTGACCCAGGAATATACTTACTGTGGGAAAAAAGGGAGTAGGAAGCAACATTAAGAAGCCATGCCTGCCTGATTTCTGTTGATTTAAGATGATCTGTCCTGTGTATTTCCATACAACCCTCCTTCCCTCTATCTCCAAGGCCATTCTTGGCTACATCTGGGTTATTTTTTTAAAAGGAAGAAAAATCCATGTATATGTTCACAAAATGTGTGATCACAGCAATTGATACAGTGGGATTTTTCTCACACATTTTTTCAAGTGCACCCATACTATTGAATTTTTCTTCCTTCTTTTCACAAAACATAGTTCACCATTGCCACTCCATCCCAAAAAAAAGTATGGATTTCCAACCACAAATGAGCTGGCTACAAGTTTATTCTATTGGTATTATAGTCTATTTATTTTATTACATACATTTCTATCCCACCCTTCTCCCCACAAAAGGACTCAGGGCGACCTTACATAAGCATCTGAAGAGGCTATCCATATATATATATATATATATATATATATATATATATATATATATATAATCACAATTAAAACTATAAAATCCATTTAAAAACATTATACAGATTCAACAATTCATTAACAATAAATTAACATGCCAATACGCCAAAGTCTACTAGTTGTTACCAACTGAAGTTTGGAACTACCATGATTTGGGGGCCAATAATAATAATAATAACAATAGCAAGCATCCTCAGAGGTGACCTCACCTCTGAGGATGCTTGCCATAGATGCAGGTGAAATGTCAGGAGAGAATGCCTCTAGAACATGACCATATAGCCCAAAAAACCCAACAACAACGCAATAACAACTTTACTTTTGTACTCCATCTCCATTCGGGTGGCTTACATATGACACAATATGCCCAGAACGATGCATAAAATAAACACACAATGTAATAAAAGATCAAACCAATAGTATTTAAAACAGGGCCCAATAACCTATGGAGAGAAGTGTTGTAAAACATGACTGACTGTATACAGGAACAAGGAAATAGGATAGTGCAAGTTGTCGCTCATAAACTAAGTCATGGGACAAAAATGCAGTGCTGTATCATTAATTGGAGACCATTGGGCTAGACATTCTCAAAGGCTATCTAGACATCAGTGTGCTATTTTAACATATTGTGGCACATTTCAAACAGTGGTCCTTTTTGGTGTGTCATTGTGATCCTATCTATATTGATTTCATTTTGTTGATTTTTCAGTTCATTTGGTATTCCCTCACCCACATAACACCTATCAGTACTGCGGCCACTGCTTTTTCTTTTCCATTTGTCACAGTGTATGATAATTATATTCATACATTAGGCCTTGCAGTTTTGCAGTGGTTATAGCCACAAGATCCTTACAAAAGCATAAAAACCGAGAATAATAAAACCAAACCTTTTTTAATCCAACAGAACACCTCTTTAGAAATTTCTAGATCCTCCATCATGACTCTATGTTATACTTATAGCAGAAGTTAAACAAATCAATGAACAATCAATTCTGTAAAAGTTAAACTTGCAAATAAAAAGGACTATCTATATTTATTGCTGTCATTATTATTGTGCTGTTATTGTGCAGCACAGTAGACAACCACCTAGGAAGAAAACTAATTCTGTTTGCCTTTGTCTGTAAGAACTAAAGATCAAGCTATTGTCATTTGCCAGGAGGAAATGCGATGTTTCCTCTTGTGAATTCCCAGTTGCTGGTCTGCTGATATAACACAAAAAACAATAAAAGGAGCCACAAGGTTTCTTCCCCATCATCTCAAAGATTTGCCCAAAAGTCATGCTCATCATTCAAGAGCTGTGACACTTGACATTTTCCCTTGTAAGAAGCAATTTGGGTAATAAAGCTGTGAGAAAATTGAATTTGTCAGCTTGTTAAATGCATTTGTCTCTCTGAACATAATAAACTAGCCATATGAAATGGATAAGAATTGCAGCTAGAGCTCCTTGTGACTTAGAATCTCACTCATTATTAGCTATTTCCCTCCTCTTTCTTTTATCCATTCAAACTTTCCCAGTTAAATATAAATAACCTTTACCTCGATTGTCATGAAAAGATATGCCAAGGATACAGCTGGTTGTTGCCATTAGAAACAAGACAGAAAGCAGGATATCATGAAATCTTGCTAAATAAAGCTGTTATAACTCTTTCCCATAGCATAGTTTAACGCAGTAGTGACTGGTGGCTCCTATTCCTGGGGAGCAGTAATTTCACTTCAATTTTTGGTATAAACTTTAAAAGTACTATCCAATAGTTCACTTGACCACAATATTTCTGACTTTACTGACATAAATTATATTTCTGTTTAAATACATAATACCCTCTGACATTTTCCAGATGAAATTGGGTTTCCCCCTCCAGTCATTACCAGAAGGGGAGGGCTATTTGCCCACCCCAATGAAGAGACCAAACGAACCCCTTAGATGTCTACCCCTCTCAGGTCCAACACTGGAGCAGCAAATGTTGGCCCACCCTCCCACCCTACAGCAGTGTGCCATGGGGTTGCTTCGGAGCTGGGTAGGAATCTCCCCCCCCCCTTTATAGGTTTTTTTCCACCTACCTTACACTGTTGAGGTTGATGGGTAATTGACATTAGGTGGAGACTTTAAATAGGCGGTTTAATTAAATAGGAACCTGCACCAACAAGTTCAGACAACTGAGGTAGGGGAGAACAGAAATGGCCTTGGAGCTGCTGGGGAAGCTGAAGTTTCTCAACTTGGGATTTGAATACTCTATGCAGTTTCCCTAAGTGGTTGTCCTAGTTATGACTCATGATGAGTTATGTGGGGAACCCAGATATCTCACCCAATGTCAGCTGTGGAGTGGGTTTGGGATTGCCACTGCCTCTGCTTACACAACATCAAGTTCACACCCCCACTTTTAGCTGGTTGCAGTTCATGAAGAAAGTTTAAATAGTTAACAGTTTAATAAATGTTGCCCATATTTATCCCAACACAGCTGTCTGGTCTCATTTTTTCATTAATGGATGGACAAAAGGATCTTACATGTGCATAGGATAACAACCAGATTGTAGCCCCTGCCACTAGCTTTTTGAAATAATTTGAACCTAACTGTTTAACTTGCTGGAGTGTTTACATTGATTCTGCACTGCTTCTGAACAGTATCACATAACATTTGAGCAGATAGAGAAAGGGAATCTTCCATTGTTCACACTTCCACCTCATGACAAGAGTGGCTATGACTCCCCTTTCAGGAGAGCTGTGAGTCATCTCTTGGTTTTAGTGTGATTGAAATTATTGGGACGTTACCCTCAAATTAGGCTTAGCCCGTTGGATAGTTCCTTCAAAATTTAGACTAAAACTAGTTAAACAGTGTTCTAGGTATCCACCTCCGCTTGCTGGTTAACCTTAGTAGCAGCAATTTGTAGGGTGACATTTTCTTGTTATAATCCTTTCCTAAACTATGAATATGAGCAAGGTTGAACGTGAAAATGTCTGTTGCAGTCAGTTTTACTGTTACCTATCAACTAATAGGTGTTAGTTTGAAGGAACAAGTTCTTGATTATATGCTTTTAAACAAAGGAGGTTGGGGATGACCTTACCTGCCAAAAGAAGTAAATTGTTCTGCATTTTACAAGCATAGAAAATATTGGTTTTTTCCAGCTGTGCTATAGAACTGAGAAAATAAAATTATAAATGCATCCATTTTGCAAGATTTTTCCTCAGTAGTTTAAACGTCAAGATTTATACTGAGCACTTTAATCCATTTTATATCCTATCCTGTCCTTAGCAGAAGGGGGGGAGTCTTATGGCTTCGAAGAACGGATTGCTTTCTTTCTTTCTTTAAAGTGACAAATCTTTTCTAATATGTAACCTCCAAATTAATTTGCTATAGAAGTCATAGAAAATATTAAATATTTTTTAGCTTTAGGCCACTTTTTCCAGATGCCTGCAGACCCCAAATTCACATCATACTTTCCATTACACAGACTTTCACTGGAAAATGAGTCAAATTTAAACTGGATCAAAATATGATATGTCAATATCTTTTCATGACTGGTAGTTAATAGCTACTCAACGGACTTACTAGAAAATGAAGGCATGAGGTTAATGTTGTACCTATGGTGTGTGGGTGGGAGGAAGAAATGGAAAGGTCTGGCATTGGAATTTAGCCAGCAAAGGTGTGTGAAGTCTAAGCTTTGCAGCATAATGTTTTTTGCATTTTTGTGCAGTGATTATAAAATAAAGTTTAGCAGTACCTAATCAAATTTTTGTCTGTTATCCTATAGTCAACTTGAAAAAGCAATTATAAAAATGCTACAAATTTCAAAGACAGTCTATTTATAAGCAAATGAACCCTAGAAAATATTTCTGTAGGATTGCTTATTCTCTCAGTTTCAATTAGAAATGGCTCTTGGATGTACAGATGTTGTCCAATGACCTTTGCTTGGTAACATAGGGTAAAACTGGTTAATCAGTTTTGAGATGCTTTGGAGTTTTACCAAAACAATTGAGTAGCCTTGCTCTCAGAGGGTAGCTGAACATCTGGATTGGCTCTAATTCACCCAGTCCACTGTTCATATGGCCAGGTGCCACTGTCCCTGTTCTCCTTTACTCTGTGGTGCAAAGCAAAGCAGACAGATTAAGCATTGCTGTGACTGCCAGCTACAGACTTCGACCTTCTCTAGATGCTTTTGCTGACATCAGTAAAGACACCTGCATGGCGAGGGAGAAAGAGAGGAAGTGATTCCTTCTCCTTGGTCATGTAGACAGGGGGAAAATGGTTCAAAATCTGTTTCGGATGTAGGGGGTGCTGGCGATTGAATTCCGAAGTGATTTCTGAAATTTTCCCAAAAAATGTCGGAATTCTACAAAATTCTGAAATTTCTGAATCACTTTGTTAATGGCGGGCGTGATTGCGCAATGCGCAAAAAAAATCCTGCAAACGGGACAGGCAAAACTTGGGGGATTCTCTTTCCCTCATTTTTAGACCGCTACTGACAAAACTTGCCACAGTGGTAGAAATTATTAGCAGATTATAGGAGATTTCTTGTAACCCCAAGAAGAGAAAGGGGGCTCCAAAGTTGTATGGTGTGGTTCCCCAAGGAAATGATTAGATTAGATTAGATTAGATTAGGAGATTCCTAGTTTCCAAAAGTACAACGTGTAACCCAAAGCAGACAAAAGGGGCTCCAAAGTGATATTTTGTGTTTTCCCAAGGAAATTATTAGATTAGGAGACTTCTAGTTTCCAAAAGTACAACATGGAATCCAAAGCAGACAAAGGCAGCTCCAAAGTGGTATGGTGTGGTTCCCCAAGGAAATTATTAGAAAAAATGGACTTTCCAAAGTCCAAGGGGACTTTCTGCGATCCCAAAATCTAAAGTGTAACCCAAAGGGGATTGAGGTCTGTTGAAAGTTAAAATCACTGCTTCAAAAAGGAAAATTGGCACTGGCAGGCAAGAGAAGAACACTTCTCCCAGCTGCCCTGCCCTTCTTCCCTCCCCACACACAAGGAAGCCTCGCAGGCAAGGGGCCTGTTTCCAGCCGGTTTCCCCAATTTGTTCCCAACCCTGTTTCCCCTTGCAAAGTGGTGGCGTGGCACCTTTCCCACCCAAGATGCCTAGTCCCTTCCCGTTCATGTCCCTGGCTCACAATGAGCCCACAAGGCATGCGTGGGCCTTTTTAAAGGGCAATGGGTGCTGTGCCAAAATCCTGCGCCTGATGGTTTCCCCTCATTGGTCTCCAAATGCTGGGTCTTTTCCGATTCACTTCCTGAATCAGAACAAATATGGCGACAGTGGCTTCAAAATGACAAGGATACTTCTGGGTTCCCAAATCACTTCAAAATTGCTTCAAAAAGGAATTTGATCCGAATTTGATCCAGATTCTGATGATTTCGACTGGACCTCACCATGCCTAGTAAACACCTTTGCTAATATCAGCAAAGATACCGATTAATAGCAGAGAGTTTTCTGGACTTCACTGCTGGCTGTCACAGTTGCAGGCACAACAGCAGAAATGATTATTCAGTGAGACCAAACCGCTCAGGAGCATAGTGTGTAATCCAGAACAGATCCAAAACCAGCAATGCTCCAGACTGGCCTTGGATTTCCATGCAAAAGAGCCGTGTGCTGGAAAATATGGTAGCAAAAAATATCTCTGTCATAGAATAATCAAATTAGCAAGGCAAAAGCTAAGCAGCAATCAGTATCACATCCACCCACTCACCAAGACTAGCTAGGAACAAAACTCCATGTTGGGAAAAAAATCCTTTACTTACAAATGGCCCAGACACTGTGTCTTATAGAGGAGAGAGACAGAAGATGGCTGCATATATATAAAAAACAATCAAAAAAAGAAGTCAGCAAGCCATCATTATCATCTGATCCAGTTAAACTATGCTGTGCCTCACCAAACTACAAATTCCAGGATTCCATAACACTGAGCCATGACAGTTAAAGTGCTGATGAACTGCTTTAATTCTACAGCACTCTTAGGACCTCATCACATTGATGAGGTCCAGCATTATGATTTGGCAGCCTCTATGGCAAATCGGGGCAGCAGTGTGGCAATCCCAGCACCATAGTCACCAATTGACACTTTCCCACCCCATGTGCCATGGGACTTTACCACTATGCCAAAGCCCCATTATTCTTCATGGAACATGGGGTCACGTCTGTGGTGGTGGTGGTGGTGGCAGCAGCAGTGTCCCACCATGCCACTCCCCCAGTTCACCCATGGAGTCCCACCAGAAGTTGCATGTTGAGCGATGTTGGGCTCTATGGGTGAACTGAGTTAGAAGTGTCCTGGGAGCTTCTTCCACCCTGCGTGATAAGACTGTTGGTGACTTTTGCTATTACTGGTATAATGAAACTAAAATCATCCAATGTTGGGCAAAGATCATTTTTTTCAAGTTGTGAAATGGATGTCTCTGTCTTCATACAAATGGCCAGTTATTGGCCACTGGGGAATGTCATCTAGTTGTCTGGCAGCATATAAAAATAGTGGTGAAATAATAGATTCTTCCAACTTCAAATACAATCTCAGCCAAAGCTTCCTGCTTCTTCATACTGTTCCTGTCTTCATCTGGATATCTCCTCATGCTGACAGTTGCTTCATCAAGAAGGCTACAGAGCAATGTGCAATGGAAGTATACCAGAGTCTTGTCAATCTAACCAAAGCCAAAAAAAGATAAGATAAGACCTTTGACTGAAAGATAGCTATTTTATGGGGGAAGGTAATTTCACATACATTTTTCATTCTGACAGGGGTAGTTTCATAAGTGTCACAGAGCAGATAATGGCAACTACAGCAACAGTCTTAGCAAGACCCAAAGGCCAAAGAATAAAAGGCACAGCTTTTCAGTTCTAGCTGGCCTCTGCTTCTCAGTCTAATCTATATAATCTGCCAAATAATCACAGCTGGATGGATATGACGGAATTAAACAAGAAAGAATAAAATCATTTGACAGTTGAATAGCTATGTGGATAACCATCCCAAATGGATTACATATGATTTGTTCCCTGACAGCTCAAAATGTTTTCGGCAATCCAATGCAAAGTTAGTCAGCAATAGGCCTCACTGAATATAAAGATTTACTTCTGGGCAAACATGGCTTCGCTTGTGTTGTTTGAGGCCTGTTTTTTTCCTATAGTTTGAATTGAACTTCTGTATTTCTACAGATATTGGCTAGGAACAGTATTTTGCCCATTAAACTATCTATTCTAGTGCAATATTTTCTACATTGTTCTATAGCAACACCAGCGCTATTGAAGATCATTGTAGATCATAAACCTTATACTCTTATGTACCCCTAAACTAAATGCACATAGTCATGTTATGCTTAATTTAGTTTCTCTTCAGTTATGAACTGTCGTTCCATGCTTTATAATATTATTTCCAGCTCTTATAGGTTATGAAATAAAGAAAGAATTTCCAGCAAATAATAAATGAATAAATCCTGAACAAGTGCAGCTCCAAATTGTAAAACTCACTTAAGTCATAGAATAATCACAACCATAATAGATGAGTACAAATTTGAGTGGCTGATGGACATTTTGACAATTAACTTGAAAATCTCAGTTCTGTTTACAATTAACAATGGAATTCAGGCCAGTTGTATTGAATGATCACTATCCTTCTGTAGAAAAGGTTAATGTATTTCAAGGTGGACTTTTAAAAACTAAATTCAAGAACTGTATTCAAGAACTGTAATCTCCATTTTTATCACTGCTATGTTTTATGTTTTTGTTGTATGTTTTTACTGTACGTTGTGATCCGCCCTGAGCCTGCAGGGAGGAGTGGAATATAAAGCCGAATAATTAAATAAATAAATAAATGAATATTGGCTGCCCATTTTTATGTTGAGTTGCTCCTTCATTATGAAATTAGGGACATTATCACACTTTTGGATTTTGGCACCTTTCCCCTCTTCTGGGACAGGGACTGGTAAGTGCCATCAGATGACATTGGCTTGGCCTCACCCCATTGATCCCTGCAGTGGTGAGAAAGTGTCTCAAGATGCTTCCTCACCACTAATGCAAGGTAAATTGTGTTTTAGGTAGCCTCAATGGGGCTACCTCATTTTTCTGCCCTTTTCCCAACACACCTTATCCCGTTCGCTTCTAGTGATGGGGGAAAGGGGAAGGGCGTGTGAGGTACTGTAAGTGTGAAAAGTTCCTATGAAAAGCGAGGTAGTGTTGCAGCTCAGCAAGCATTATAAATAAATGAATATTGGCTGATATTCATAGATAGTAGTAGTCGAGAGGTAGGACATGGTAGGCCTTCTACAAATTCTCACAAACAGCCAAAGTTGAAAGTGCACCAGAGAAATAAATATAAATTTCTGTACGCAAATGCTAGAAGCCTTCGAACAAAAATAGAGGAGTTGGAATATTTGGCAAAAGAAAAAAATATTGATATTATTGGCATAACAGAAACCTGGTGGACGGAGGAAAACAAATGGGACACAAAGATTCCAGGTTATAAACTGTACAGGAAAGACAGGAGAGGGAAAAATGGTGGTGGTGTGGCCCTGTACATAAATGAAGAGCTAGAATCTCATGAATTAGAACTTCAAGAAATTTCAAACTCACCTACAGAAACATTGTGGATAAAAGTCCCAGGACAAAAAACTAATCTAGCACTAGGGATCTGCTATCGCCCTCCCAACCAAACTCCAGAGGCAGACTGCTATCTGGAAAACGAAGTTAAACAGGCCTCAAAAAGAAATACATTAGTCATAATGGGGGACTTCAACTATCCCCAAATAGATTGGCCAAATTCTTGTTCTACGCATGAAAGAGAGACAAGGTTCCTCGACATGCTAGCTGATTATTCCCTTGAGCAGATGGTCATGGAACCAACCAGGGGAAAGGGGATCCTGGACTTGGTGCTAACTAATGAAAAAGATCTCGTTCAAGATGTCCTTGTAACTGAGCCCATAGGTACCAGTGACCATAACACAATAACCTTCAACGTAAGTTTGGATAGCAAACTGTCAGTGAAAACTAACACGGAGACATTAAACTTTCACAAAGGGAATTTCACCAAAATGAGAAAAATTGTAAAGAACAAACTAAAAGGAGCAGTAAAAAATTCAAATCCCTCCAAAATGCTTGAAACTGTTTAAAAATACCTTAAAACAGGCCGAACTAAAATGCATTCCAATAAAAAGAAAGAGGCATGGAAAGTCCAAAAGGACACCAGTATGGCTTACAAATGAAGTAAAAGATGTGATTGGAAAGAAGAAAAACTCATTTAAGAAATGGAAGGCTCTTCCTACCGAGGAGAACAGAAAGGAACACAAGCTCTGGCAAACTAAATGCAAAGCAACAGTCAGGAAAGCCAAGAGAGATTTTGAGGCACACATAGCAAAGAATATTAAAAAAACAACAAAAACTTCTTTAAGTACATCAGAAGCAGGAACCCAACTAGAAAAGCAGTTGGGCCACTTGACGACAATGGTCAGAAAGGGAAAATCAGCGAAGACAAGGAGATTGCTGAGCGGCTAAATGACTTCTTTGCCTCCGTTTTCACACAGGAGGACAGACAACATATGCCTGCAGCTGAGTCAGTTTTTTCAGGGAGGGAATTAAAAGAATTAAAACAGATAGAGATAAACAAGGAGGATGTTCTCATATGCCTTACTAAACTAAATGTCAACAAATCACCAGGTCCAGACGGCATCCACCCCAGAGTTCTTAAGGAACTCAAGTGTGAAATTGCTGAACTTCTAGCTAAGATATATAACCTTTCTCTAAGATCAGGCACTGTACCCGAGGACTGGAGGGAGGCAAATGTAACACCGATCTTCAAGATAGGATCCAGAGGTGATCCAGGAAATTATAGACCAGTCAGTTTAACCTCAGTTCCAGGCAAAGTGATGGAAACCATTATTAAAGAAAAATTACTAGGCACATAGAAGAACAGGCATTGCTGAAAGAAAATCAACATGGTTTTTGCAAAGGCAAATCATGTCTTACTAACTTGTTAGAATTCTTTGAGGGTGTAAATAAACACATAGATAAAGGGGACCCAATTGATATTGTTTACCTTGACTTTCAAAAGGCTTTTGACAAAGTCCTCGCCAAAGGCTCCTAAATAAGCTCTTCAGCCATGGAATCAGAGGACAGGTCTTGTCCTGGATTGGAACTGTAGGAAACAAAGGGTGGTAATAAACGGACATTTCTCTGGGTGGAAAGAGGTGAGAAGTGGCGTACCCCAAGGTTCAGTTTTGGGTCCATTACTTTTTAATTTATTCATTAATGATCTGGATGTAGGAGTGAATTCTGAGGTAGCAAAGTTTGCAGACGACACTAAATTGTTCAGGGTAGTTAAAAATGAAACTGATTGTAAAGAGCTCCAGAAAGATCTCTCGAAATTGAGTGAATGGGCAACAAAGTGGCAAATGCATTTTAACCTAAACAAGTGTAAAGTCATGCACATCGGGGCAAAGAACCCCAACTACACCTACAAATTGATGGGGTCAAAGCTTTCTGAGACAAACCAGGAAAGGGATCTTGGGGTTTTGGTGGACAGCTCAATGAAGATGTCAACCCAGTGCGCTGCAGCAGTGAAAAAAGCAAATTCTATGCTTGGCATGATCAGGAAGGGAATCGAAAATAGGTCAGCAAATGTTGTATTACCTCTCTACAAATCGATGGTAAGGCCACATTTGGAGTACTGTGTACAATTCTGGTCTCCGCACCTTAAGAAGGATATAACAGAACTGGAAAAGGTACAGAAAAGGGCAACAAGAATGATCCAAGGGATGGAGCGGCTCCCTTATGAAACCAGGTTGCAACGCCTTGGTCTTTTCAGCCTTGAAAGACGGCGTTTAAGAGGTGACTTGATCGAAGTGTATAAAATCAGGCGTGGGATAGAAAAGGTGAATAAAGAAAACATATTTTCTTTGTCACAAAACACTAGGACTAGAGGGCACTCCCTGAAGCTCCAAGGTAGGAAAATTAGGACTAATAAAGGGAAATATTTCTTCACCCAGAGGGTCATTGGGTTATGGAACTCACTTCCAGAAGAGGTTGTGACAGCTGTCAGCCTGAACAACTTCAAGGCAGGATTAGACAGATTCATGGATACCAAGTGTATCGGTAGTTACTGAAAAGGACATTCAAGTGCCACCTCGGAGTTGGTTGAGGTAGGCAGGATTTCCCTGGGTACTGGTTGTGGGGGGTCGGGAGCAGGTCAGGGTTTTGCCCTCCCGTCTGCTCGAGATCCCCGTGTACAACTGGTGGGCCACTGTGTGATACAGAATGCTGGACTAGATGGGCTGAGGTCTGATTCAGCATGGCTCTTCTTATGTTCCTATTATAGATTTCTTCTGAAATGTCAGAGGTTGAGGGGTTTGATGCGTTTCAAAGTGATGAATCTTTCAGTTCTATGAGAGAATTGCAGGCAGATGAGACCAATATTTTTGGTTTCCAGTTTTGGTTAATAGGCAATAGGGGGAAGTGAAACCAGTGAAAGGTCATTTTCTCTTGGGAAACAGCCTTCGGTTGATGGGGAATTTTCACGAGGAGCCAGATTAGGTTTGAGAATGGAGTGAAAAATAGATTAATAGAGAATCCGTGCAAAGTCCTTGAAGCTCAGATGCATTCAGCATGATCTCATGGCTACTTGGTCACATTTAAATTAAGTGATGTTGGCTTCATACCTCTTAGAGGAGACAACGTTGCCATTGGGGATAGATCTCCTGTCTGTCTCTTCTCTCAAGTTCATGTCTCGAGTACAGTGTTCCATCACCTTATTGCTGGGGTTAGGTTCCAAGATCTCCCACAATAAGTGAAAAACCGCGATATAGGGATACTCTGTTTATTTTAATATGTATACATTATTTTAATAATTGTACACAATTTTAAGTCTTTATAAACTTAAAATAAAGGAAAGGAAAGGAACGAAAGGCTCTTCAAGGCTGGAGGGAGGACTGAGGAGGGAAAGGGCCTTGGAGAGCAGTGGCGGTGGCAAAACCCCACAAAACAGCAAAAATACCATGATATATATTTAAAATTAATATTTTTTGAAGTCTGCGAAATCATGAGTCTGCAATAAATGAACCATGAAGTAGTGAGGGAACACTGTAGTCTCAAGTTTCGTGTTCTGGTTCATGCCTTGTTTCCCGGAAGGGTTTTCCTTGGAAAAGTTCCTGTTCCCTTGTTCATGGATTTAGAACACTATTGATTTTATGTACTTTGACCTTTTTACATTATTGCTATTTTGTATTTGCTAATCTTCTGTACGGTTTGGAATAGTCCTTTTTCCCTTTTTACCTGATTTCCTTAATAAACATTTCTAGATAGTGTTTCTGCACTCTGATGTGATGCTGGGTGAAAAGGTGTTTCAATGCTAGAGTGCAACGGGTAGCTGCTGTAGCTGCTGCTGTGAACAGCATCACACATCTTCCAACATTTCACAAATGAAAACTGAGATATGCATTACAAAGGAATATCAGAGTATGGTCAAATTGGCAAACATTATTAATGAGGAAGACCAACCAAGCTAGGATAGGTAGCAGCAAGTGTGTTTTTTTCCTCAGTGGCCCCCATCTATCTCTGCCTGGTGAGATTAGGCGAGCCCCTACTTTGGAGAATTTCAAGAAGAATCTTAAGACCTGGCTCTTCCACTGTGCTTTCGGAGATTAGCCATATAATCTCTTGAGTTACACCCCCTCCTCCCTTTTATACGAAGGTCCTCCCCCAACCTTTCCGAAAGGGTTTTCTCCCTCACAAATAATTGGCCCTACAGCTATCTCTTTCCTCTGTTTTTAGCTGTATTCCCCTATTTTAATGTGCACATGTGGCCTGCTCATTGTCCTATGTTACAAATGGTTATATTTTATTGTACTTTTATATTGGTTGTTGTATTTTGCAGTTTATGTCTTATGTAATTGATTATGTTGTTGTTTGTTTGATTTTACTTTGATTGTTGGATTGTTGAGCTTGGCCTCACGTAAGCCACCCCATGTCCCCGTTGGGGAGATGGTGGCGGGGTACACATAAAGATTATATCATTATTATTATTATTGTCTGAAAGGGCAAGATTCTACTCTCTTCTCTTCCCCCTCTTGAGTTAACTGAGTGCAAACTACCTTTGCAGCTTGAATTCTCTCTGCAGCAATTGAAGTAAGCTGATTTATTTATTTATTTATTTATTTATTTGGACTTTTTAGCCACCACTCCCCAATGGCTCGGGGCGGCTTACAAGTTCAAGATCAAACAAGTGACAATAATGCATAAAAATAATAAAACCGCAACAATAAAACATTTTAAAGATTAAATAAAACTTAGTAATTACTCGACTGGCAGTGTGTTTAGACTGACTCAGTTGGATAAGCCTGCCAAAATAGCCAGGTTTTGCACACTTTCCGGAAGGCCAGGAGATCACAAAGTGACCTGGTCTCCGGCAGCAGGGAATTCCAAAGCATAGGGGCAATGATGGAGAATGCCCTTCTCCTTGTAGCCGTGAGACGATAAGCTTTGGCGCTTGGAACGAGTAGAAGATCTTTATCTTCAGATCTCAGTGATCTCATGGGATTGTATGGGGTGACAAATGACAAATGGGGAAATGGGAAGAAGAGAGATAAACTGGGACATTTTAAAAGCAGCTGAAAAAAAGTGAAAGAAAGCAGTAAACCAAGGCCCCAGTAAATTATTAAGGATGTTCCTGAAATTTTTGAAGGGAAGTTTTAATTACATAAATGTCCACATTTCAGAATGTATTGTCAGTATTTCGGAGAATGTCACTTTATCCAATATGTTAATGAATCATTGAAACACTTTTAAAGTCTATGGACAGAGTCATTTCATGTAAGCAACTTCACCTTTTCCTTCTACAGTAGACCTTCTACTCTTGGGGGTGAAAGGGGCAAGGGAAAGTGGAAAAACCACAGAGAAAAATCCTTTTCAAAATTAAGGATACACTCTAGGAATCTCTATGTGCTCCAGCATGATTCTACAGTCACAATATGACAGAAGCTGATCATACAGTCACAGTGGAGAACCTAGAGATTCCCATAGAAACCATATTAATGAAGTCTGCAAATACAGGCAGTTGGAACAGGTACATTTTGTAAGCGTAACTCCAGATACACACACACACACACACATTTTGGATAGCACAGGAAAGGGTTAACAACACCCCTGCGGTGTTTGTTTTGCTGTCTCTTCTCCTGTTCAGAGGATTTCAACTCACTTTCTGTCCCTGTGATAATTGGATTTTGAATGATGTGGCTTGTTATGGAAACAAGGATTGATGCTAAAGGCACAGCTGAGACACCATTTCCCCATGATAACTCTTTCAGGAGTGAATTTCCCTTCTGGGAGATAGATTTTTCTCACTTCTTGTTTCTCACTCCCGTTCTTTACTGTGAGTCATATATAAGTTGGATGTTTATAACTTGGGAATTACTTGTAACGAAATCTGCAAACGTTAAATCTATAAACATGGAGGGCTGATTGTAATAGAAATGAGGAATGTAATTGAAATACCACATTTGTCTGTACTTACTGATTTCTAGTTTTGTGTTTTATGCTCACATACTCTTATAGTAAAGGGTCATTGAGCACTTTGTTTTGGATTTCTCAGTAAAGTCATTATACTAATTAAATGCCTATAATGAGGTAAACTCTTGGGGGTTTATATAAAAGCCATTGATTGGGGTTTTTTTTTTATCAAGGTACAGGGTTCCCATGGTACCTTGCTTAGGCAATGGGGATTTTGTTATTGTAAGTCCCCCAAAGCAAAAATAATTAATTGCACTCATGTGCCACTATGAATCAGCTTCAGTAATAATTGCCATAATTATACAATCCTGTAAAAATTAACTGTTTTGATTTCCGTTTTCTTTTAGATAAAGTGATGGGGAAAGATATGTAATCATGGTCGACACATAATCATACAGAAAGGAAACTGAAATATTGAATGTTATTAGTTCCTTTAGTTTGGATTGATTCTTCTTGTAATGTAAGATTGACATGGAAGGGCACATTTATTTATCTCTCCCCCCCCCCAACCAACTTACCAGTTTCAGTTGAAAAAATTGCAGCTGGAAGACCCTTTCATTTGCAATTCCTTTGGTTTTGTAAATATTTGCAGCGATTAAAGAGAGTGATAGTTGAAGATGGTTACACTTAATCCACTTGCTGATTTGGGATGCTCATATAGAACCATAGAATTGGAAAAAATCACAAAGGCCATCAAGTGTTACCCCATGCTATGAAGGAACACAAAATCAAAGCACCCCCGACACATAGTCATTTAGCCTTTGTTTAAAACTCTCCTGAGAAGGAAACTCAATGAACAACACAATGGAAATCTCTGCTGCACAATGGGACGTCTTATGTGGTATCCTCTTCTACTTTTGCACAATTCACTACCATGGTTGCCTACTGTTTTAGATATGTAACATTTGCATCATAGCCTCTGAAACAGGATGCCGTCCAATATAGTTAGCAAAGATATGGCAAAGCCTGCTTCTGTCAACAGGAGGAAGGAAAGTGGGTGATTCAATTTTGTCCACTGTGTCAAACTGAAGTTGTCACTAGGCATGAGAAAAAAGTTATGAAAATTAAAAGATTCGGAAGAAATTCGTAAGAAATGCTACTTTTGAGTATTTCCGCATCTGGAATGCCAACCAGGAAGTGGACTTTCTTTATAGAACTTCGGGGGCCAGGATTTTCTTAAGTATCGTTATTAGGTCGTAAGGGGGGGGGCTCCTTCTCTCTCACCACCCTCCCGCCTCCCTTGCCAATAAGTATTATGGCAAGGCAAGCCCTAAACTCGCTCCTTCTTTCGGCTGGAAGCCTGGAAAATGTAAACAGAGAGGTTTACTCAGAAGTAAATCTGCAAAGGAAGTAAACAGAGGTTTACTCATGAGTAAATCCACAAGGAGGGCACTTTGGATGAAGTGCCCTCCTTTGTGGATTTACTTCTGAGTAAACCTCTCTTTACATTTTTCCAGGCTTCCCTGCCCCTCCTGCCTGCCAGGATCTAAAGCATCAAAGAGTATTGGGGTAGTATACCTACATTCCATGCACATGCAATAATACAGCAGTAATAACAATGGGTATAAGAAGAGATAAAATTCAAACCGAAGTATTCTGACTGTGGTCCCTCCTCAAGCGGTGCAAACTGCAAACAGGAGGCAGCCTCTCCCGGGAAAAGCCAAAAGCCCGGGCACAGCGTTTGCTTGCTGCAGAATCCCGGGCTCATAGAGAAGAGCCCGTTTGCACCGCTTGAGGAGGGATCAGTCAGAATACTTCGGTTTGAATTTTACCTCTTCCTATACCCATTGTTATTACTGCTGTATTATTGCATGTGCATGGAATGTAGGTATATGACCAGTTGGATTACTTATAATATTTAGGCACTTACTCTATAAGTTAGCATTCATTCTATTATACATTAGGTTGGTTTCTCACAGGATCTAAAGCGTGCCAAGCCTCGATGCGCTTTAGATCCTGCCAGGGCAGGAGGAGTGGACCTCCCTGCCCCTTCTGCCTGCCAGGATCTAAAGCCTTGAAGAGGCTTCATGACGGGCCAACTTCAGCCCTCCAGGTGTTTTGGACTTCAACTCCCACCATTCCTCACAGCCTCAGGCCCCTTCCTTTTCCTCTCAGCCTGGGCAAACTTGGGCCCTCGCTCCCTCAGGATCGGGGTGAGAGAGAGGCAGCGGAGGAGCGAGGGGGCTCCTCCTCCTTTTTGCTGCTTCCAAGAATAGAATACTCTCCTCCTCCCTCCCTCCTTCCCTCCCTCCTTCCTATTTGGAGAGTCCCATCTAGAATTCAGTGTGATTTATTCAAGTTTTGGCCTACAACTCCCAGAAATCCCAGCCAATTTACCAGCTGTTAGGATTTCTGGGAGTTGTAACAAAACCATCTGAATGCACATGCGCTGGCATACGAACTACTAACAAATTTTGTTAGTAATAACGTTACATTTTAGAAATTTTTGGAAAATTTTTTTGTAAGTCTTTCTATTACTAATCAAAAAAACCCCCCCCATTAGATTTTTGATTTCCTATTTTTGGGTTCTAAACCATGCCTAGTTGTCACCAAGAATTCTTTTTTTTTAAAAGCACTTGTCCCCAATTTCAAGTTCCTATTATGTGATGCTGCAGAAGACTCTCATTTGAGATTCTGGTGCTCTGCGGATGATTCTGGCAGTCAGCAACAAGGAAATGACTTCCTTTTCTTCCCTTTCAACATTGCCTTTGAAAGGGAAGAATTTTTATATGATTTATTTATTCTTTTACACAAGGCTGAGAAAATCTCTCACTATTCTTCAGACCGGTTTTGGACACAGAGATTTCACAGAGCCATATTCCACACCTATATCTTTCTCTTATTGTTCTTCTTTTTTTTTGGACTTTCCTAGAATTTGGGAGGAAAGCTAATGAAACTTTGAGAAAAAAGGAAATGGATATGGTTTTGATCTAATCTGCTTCTTGACTGATTTCCCCCTGCCCCAAAGTTAAGGACTAAATTGGCATCTAATGTACATAAAAGCACTTCCCTGAAGTCCATTTTCTTGTGCTGAGAATATATACTTTCCTCCAAGTGAACAGTGATATGTCTTCTAAAAAAGGAATTGTGATGATGACAATAAATGAAACACACACATACACCATTTAATATGGGACGGCTCCAATGAGAGACTTCCTCGGTACAATTGCAGCATGTGAGAGATGGAGGGGCAAGGTTTGTAAAATTCAAGATAGAAAGGGTTATGGGAAAGGTTAACCATTCAAGACCTTGTGACACAGCTTCTCAAACATCTCACTTACTATATAATTAGTTCTGGGGAAAGTCACCAGATGTATTCCATGGGGGGTTCTAAAGAAGTATCATTGCTATAGAGCAGGCCTGTCCAACAGGTGGCCTGGGGGCCGTACACGGCCCCCAGCCCCTTGGACACGGCCCCCCTACCCTCCTGGAAGAAATACTTTTTTAAAAAAAATAAAAAAATAGGGGAAAAAATATTTTTTCGGAAAAATCGGGGGCTCGCGGGGCGCTCGCGGGGGCGTGGCTGGGTGACGTTAGACGCCAGTGCCAAGGAGGAAGAGGTGGAGGCAGAGGCCCCGGCTGCTTCCTCCTCGGTCCATATTGTGACTCCTCATGATCATGGAGCTGCCTGCCTTCCTGCTTCTTGCTGACGGGGGAAGTTCTCCTTCAGCAGGGCTGCTGCTTCTCTCAACCTGGAGTCCTCCTGCTCAACGTGGGCGACTCATGGCCTCCTCCTCTCAGGGAAAGGAGCAGCCCTTTCCTGCCTGTGAGGGCGACCATTTATCCCCTCAGAGAGAGAGGCACACACACACACTCCCTGAGGGACACTTCCAGGCGTCGTGAACTCTCCTCCTTGTCCACTCAGGCATTTACGGCCTCTCTCTCTCCCATGGCAGTTAACGGACTCCGCCAGTTTGGAGGCCTCTCCCCCCCCCCCTCAGGACCTGCCTCCCTTTTTTCCCAACCTGAGTTTGCTCTCCCCATACCTGCCTCTCCAGCAAATAACAACAGACCTAACCCACACACAACGCATCAGGAATGCCTATAGGTTTATTATTATAATTGGTGTCACGGTATGCCCTTCCTCCCTCACAGCCAGCCAGTCACCCTGTGTGCACTTATTGGTGTGTGTGTGTGTGTGTGGGTCTCCAAGCGGGGAGGGGTTTTGCATGCGTTCCTCTTTGGGTGTAACAGGCGAGGCGAGCGGCTGGCTCAGCTGTCTGTCAAACGCCACCAGCCAATAGCAGCCGGCCTTGTATATTTAAAAAATGAATGTTTTCAGTCTCTCTCTCTGTGGCTTTGCATGGGCTGTATGTGGATGTATGTGGAACAGGGGTGCCGGGGGGGGGAGAGAGAGAGAGAGAGAGAGCTCCTCTCTGTGTTCACTTTCACATAGAGGCCAACACATTCACTCACTCCCATTCAGTCACATAGCTAGAGAGTGGTAAGTATACCAGGCAATACTGGGAAAGGGGCGATATGATAATACTAATAGTAAGGGGAGGTGGGACGGTGGTCTTTGCGCCTCTGCAAGACTTCGCTTTCGCTTCTTGGGAGTCATTGAGAGGCGCTTCGACTTGCCTCCTCCTCCTCTGCTTGCAAGGGCTGGACTCAGAGAGAGGGGGGGAGGAGCAAAGCTTTCGCCTGCTTCTCTCTCTCTGCTTCTTGACACCCCCTTTCCCCCCATTCACTTTCCCTCTGCTCAAACTTTGGGTGAGAAAGGGGGGGGGGGAGACGGAAATAAGGACTTGGGGCTCCCAAAGCAGGAGAGCCTGCGAGGAGGAGGAAAGAGGTGAGTTCGCCTTGCAGCGCAATGCCTTTGCAGAGAGGGGGGGGGGAGAGAGAGAGGCTAGGCCAGCCAGTGCCAGGCAGGCTGCTGCCTTTGCAACCTCTCTCTCTGTATGTGTGTATGTTTGTGTTTCTCACCCACTGGGGGCCTAGTCTTTGGGGGTCTTGGGTGGGAGGAGAACAAACCCTCTTTGGGGAAAGTGGACCCACCCAACGGGGGTCTTGACACAGTGCCCAGAAGCCAAACTTCACCAGGAAAGAAGAGTCTGTGTGTCAGATGGGAAAGAAAAGGGGGGGGGGAGGATGGAATTAAATATATTTAATATTAAATTAAAATAAGGGGAGGGAGGATGGAATTAAATATATTTAATATTACATTAAAATAAGGAGAGGGGAGGATGGAAAAAAATATATTTAATATTACATTAAAATAAGGGGATGGAATTAAATATATTAAATATTAAATTAAAATAAGGGGAGGATGGAATTAAATATATTTAATATTACATTAAAATAAGGGGAGGAGGATGGAATTAAATATATTTAATATTACATTAAAATAAGGGGGATGGAATTAAATATATTTAATATTAAATTAAAATAAGGGGAGGATGGAATTAAATATATTTAATATTACATTAAAATAAGGGGAGGGAGGATGGAAATAAATATATTTAATATTACATTAAAATAAGGGGAGGGGAGGATGGAATTAAATATATTTAATATTACATTAAAATAAGGGGAGGGGAGGATGGAATTAAATATATTTAATATTACATTAAAATAAGGGGGAGGGGAGGGGAGGATGGAATTAAATATATTTAATTGGTGTATTTTGGCCCCTTTATATGTTCTTTTATAATAATTCTGTTCCATTGTTTTATTTATTTATTTTAAAATTAATAATGCAACTAGTAATTTGGGGGGCGGAGCTGGGGGTGGGGAGGGGGGCGGAGCTGGGGAGGGAAGGGGCAGAGCCAGGGAGGGGGCGGAGCTTGGCCCCCCAGGTGATCAGTGACCGCAATTCCGGCCACAGGTCCGGTAGAAGTTGGACACCCCTGCTATAGAGGGCAAGAAGCATCTGGGCTACCTAGAAAATCTCAGTGAATTGTGTATCACAAAAGGAGTCCACCCATGTTTGACCTGGTGAACCAGGATTTTAAAATCCCAAAGCCAAATTGGTAATTTCTTGGGAGAGTGTGTGCATATGTACCTTTAGGTTCTCTGTCACCATATGGCAAACCCACAAATTTCACTGGAAGGAAAAAAGTAAAGATATTGCTGGGAACTCTTTCTCCAGGCATCTTCAAAAAGAGGCAAGACAGATAACTGCTGAGAATGCAGAAGGTTGAACTCAATAGCCTGTGGGGCAACTCACAACTCTGTGATATTATGAACCCATATGATATGAAGTGATATTACAGCCATAGCATTTCAAACATAATTCAATAGTTTTAGGAGTGGGATAGAATGTAATAGGATACAGAAAGAGGTAAACTGTGATTTTGGCTATAAAGTCTACACTTTCGAAATCTATAAAGTTGTCAGTTAGTACTGACATGCGAAAGCAATGAATCTGTGAAGGAAAAGTCAATTCCTGTGTGGTTTAAGGAGGTTCCTGTATTCTATGTAGAGTTATACAGACTTGTTCATCAATACAATGGAACTGTTAGTTTTGTTCATACTTCCACTACCTCCATAGGGTTATCTAGGGCAAGCAAAATTCATGAATAAAAGTAGCAAGATGAGGCTATTTTGCCCCATGTGAAGAGGCCCTGAGTCTAGTTCTCTGTGGCTTCTGTGATGGAAGGTGGCTTGGGGAGAGTAAAATACTTCCTCCTGGTGCATGAGAGTTAAATAATGTCATTGTGTGCCTTACAAGAATCCCTTACTACATGTAGCTGTGAATTTGGAGCAGTATACATTGCTGACACCAAGCATAATGTATTTTTCATCCAACTTCTGAAAGATATGTAATGCATTTTTCTAGTTTCTATTATCATCACAAGAACCCATCATCAGTGATTCCCCTCCTTCAACCACTAAAATCTAAGCATGGAAATTATATTTGAAGCCTAAATGTTACTTTTCAAAAGCATGGATATAATGATGCACTGAAGGCATCCATAACTGAGTAGGTAGGAATGCGGCTGGTTACAGTGAACATACAGTATAACCCCCTTGCTGAAAAAAAACTTTTACTGGTTTCTGGGTCAGGGTGCTGGTTAGGGCCTATAAAGTCCTACAGACTGTTTGAAAGAGTGTATCTTCCTAGACGACCCCACTCAATTTTTAAGCCCTGTGAAGGAGGACTTTATTGGCTCCACCATGATTATAGTGAAGCCAAGTTTCTGTACTGATGAGGAGAGAGATTTCTCAGTGGCTTATTCCAGGTTATGAAATTCTCTCCCATGGAAGGCTTGTTTGTTCCCCTCTCTGTTCTTTTCCTCTGATAGGCAAATGCATTTTTATTTAGGCAGGTTCTTAATTTGATTTGCCAAAATGTGTTTTTAGTGTAGTATGCTGACCTTTATCTTTTAAACTGTATTTTGTATGTGCTTTAAATTATTTAAAATTTTTAAAATACAGTGGGCTTTTTACATTCACTGGGGTCAGAGATGTAGGACTATTGCAAAAGAGGAAAAACTGAACATTAATTCATATTTTTTTAACCTGAGTGAATCTCTGGGTCCTCCAGCATGACTCTATGGTCAATGTCTGATGGACGTTGACTATAGAGTTTCACTGGAAGACTTAGAGAGAACATTTTAATCAAATCCATGAATCATCAAATTAAGTAAAACTGACAAATGTGGAGAGCAAACACTAGAATTATTGTTGAATCCCTTTTTGGCTTTTGTGCTAACAATACTTTTTTTAAATAAAAAAAGGTGTACTGTACTTCATTTTCATGTATTGTAAGCTCCCTTGAGTACAATGCTGGGAGACAGGTGTGGTATCAATTTCATAAATAAATAATAAAGAAAGTGATCAAGTATGTTAGTTGTGCGCCATAATGCATCATCCTGCCATTACTCAGTTTTGGGTAGCTTCTTCATTTCTTTTTTAAAAGTAACTATCCAAGTTTCTGTACTACTAAAATTTTCTCCCAATGTTCTGATGATAGCCATCTTTTATCATAACTTCTTTGTAAACACTTTTGTCAAAAAGAGATATCCTGGTATTGTAACAGGTTAATAACAGACCTATTAATATTTACAAACAGGGGAGTGATATGAACCTTCACAGATTCTGCAGGTATTTGTGCTTTATCTCTGACTGCTAGACTGTCTTTCAGCGTTCCTTCCTATATTTACTTTTTATTGCTGTTTCTCTGATTCTGAAAGGGCTTTCATTTTCCCGTCCTTCACAATTCAAACCAAAGTCATCGAGTCACAATAAATTGCAAAAATATAAATATGACACGGGAAGGTAGCACAGTAACATTAATCACAACTTGTATACACCTATGTAGAAAATGCACAACCCTGAAGCTTTATTTATAACCATCCAAATCTGTCAGCTTTCTTTCTAAAGAAACACCACTTGGGTGGTTGCTTGTTTTTTTAAAATTAATTAATGCCACTTTCTGTCTGAGCAGAAACCATGATAAATGTGATGTCTACCTTTGTTAGCAAGTTAGAAGAAGTCATATGGCTATTCCCCTTGTCTTTTTTCATTCCCACTGCAAAATTGATGTCAAAGTGATTCCCATTTGATTAGTCTCCCTCCCTCTCCCCTCTCTTCTCTGTATGTGTGCTTGTGTTTACGATAGTTATAGATATTGATATAATCCTGGGCTCCAGTTCTAAACACACTAACCTCCTTGTCTGTGGTTAATGCTAAAGGAAGAGATTTGGTGCCTGTGTTTTAGAAATCCCAAATAATCAATAACATCCTCCATCTAATATTTGAAAGTTCATTAAAACTGCCTAGGGCAAATAGCAGTCCAATTAATAGCAGTTAACAACAGATCCAAATTGATTGCTGCTGATTGTTATTTAATATCTTTTCCCGATTCAATAATTCCACTCAATATGAACAGAGAACGAGAAGAAAATGGTTTTATTTTATTGCCTTCTTTAAAGCCAAGGGGGATTAGACATCCATTGTGTTATGTACTTGCTAGTAAAATAATATTAACATCCACACTCTGCACAAGGTATTTTTATGCTATGTGTAGTGTGCTTCACTGAGTTTTCATGAACGAATAGAGAATCAAACCCTGGTATCCAGACACACAGTCCAAGCTCAAACCACTATACTATACTGGTACTTAGGACTCCATGTACTATAGTAAACTACTTCAACTACAATCAAATTCTAGCCTTTCAACAGTTCAGTGAGTTTAGAATGACATAGGATCTCAAGAAGCCGCCTGCCCTTGCACTGCTAATCTTAATAAGATCTTATTCTCAATAATATCTCTCTACACAAGTAAATATGGCTATAGTAGGATCAGATAGAGCAGAATCCTTCCTTTACTCAGATCAAACTTGGAGCTGCAACCTGACTTTATAAAGTCTATTGACTTTATCGCAGGAATCTGCTATTCCACTACAGTTGCACTATCATTGATAGTTGAGCACTTTCGATATCATGCCATTCTTCAATCATGCAATTGCAGCAACACAACAATTTATGCTCCCATAATCATACTTCTGCATATCCTTGTAACTTTACCTTCCCACACTCTTACAATTCAATTTCACTATTTTATATTTTTTTGGAAAGGCAAACATAACTATATAATACAAAATAAATAGAATTTGAACAGCTTGGGAATAGTGAGGGGGAGTGAAGAGAGAAGAAGAATGTGGTCTTTATGTCACTTTACTTGCTGGCATGCTAGCATAGAAGCAGAACATTTATAACGCGCCAAATTAGATGATGGGTACATTGTGGGATTGCAAACTATTGACAGGTTTTTCATCATCTTCCCAATGCTGATGCTGCTAAAAGCTTGCCATACAATGCAGTTTCATGATGCCATTTAACTGCATTGAACTGCACTATGAGTTTACACTGCCATGTATTGCAGTTTAATGCAGTTCAGCAGCATTATGAACTGTTTTGTCGAAGGCTTTCATGGCCAGAATCATTGGGGTATTGAGTGATTTCCAGGCTGCATGGTTGTGTTCTAGCAACATTTTCTCCTGATGCTTCACGTGCATCTGAGGATACCCTGAAGACACCAGCCACAGATGCAGGCAAAACGTCAGGATAAAATGCTGCTACAACACAGCCATACAGCCCGGAAACCACACAGCATCCCAGTGTAAATGGGTTTCAACCATGGTGCATTAAAACAGGGATAGGGAAAGATATTGAAATGCAGTGTTCCTTTATCTGGATTGAATGAAACAAGCAATAACAGTTAAATCTATAACATATGACATACCACATATAGTTGAGTTATTAATGCTCTTCCAGCTCAAATTCCCATCTCTTTTTGCTTATTACTCAAGTTCCCATATTCAGTAATGTATGTTTAGGAAAAGGGAATAATGTGAAATTTCAAATGACATATGCAAATATTCAGAATTCTTAGGAGCTCTGTGATACATGTTTATTTACATTGCAAACCTGTTCTTGTAAATAACAATGCTTACTTGCAACATGAAGGCTCCTTTCAATGAATGCTGTCAGCATTATTGGATCCTCTTTAAAAGTGAATTACAGTATAGATTGTGAATGAACAAAGTGGAATATTGCCCATCTTATATAGAGATAAAGAAACTGCTCTACCTAGTTTTCATATTAGTTTCCTTCAAAGGAAAATTAATCAGTTTAGACTGGAAACATTTTAAATCATGTAAATTGTAAGATATTTCTCATCTCCAATATACACTCTGAGTGTGTGTGTGTGTGTGCATGTATCCAAATGCTAGAATTTTAATATACATGAATTATTTCCTTAGATCCCACCAACACTGTATTAAAAATGCCACCTGCAATACATTATGTTCTAACTCCTGGGTCCTCTGAGGAAAAGATACCCTTTCCTGGTAACAAGGTTCTGAGTAACTTTTTATAAAATCATAATATGATTATAGAAAACATAGGATAATCTGGATAACCACCACAAGCCAAAGTATGAATTTGGAATGTGGCCCTGGGGCAACCTGTGCCTCTTCAAGGCACTGTTTGTAGCCTTTGTGTCCTTCAGACTCCTTGGACCACCCCTTTTCTAACGTAAAACAGATGAAATCGTCTTCTGAAAGTCTCTGGGAGCAGGTGTGTGTGTGTGTGTGTGTGTGTGTGTGTGAGAGAGAGAGAGAGAGAGAGAGAGAGAGAGAGAGAGAGAGAGAACCCTCCCCACCCTTCAATATCCACACACATTGGCAATGGAAATTTATGACACTGGAAATTATTTTGGACATCAGTTTGCCATTCTGCAGTTGAGAACAGCAGCATTGTGTAATGGTTCTATTCCCAGAATTGGAATGTTGTCGTAGTTGTGCCATTGGGATCATTGACAAGTGGCGTGAGTAGCATGGCTGTTTCACATAAGTAATGATGCACAACAGCACGACACTTTGCAAGACAGGATTCAACTACACAATGATAGCATTAGGAGAGGTAAGCAATGGCTCCCAGCAGAGTCATAGGGGCATTAACTAATGACTCTCAATCCTTCAATTTAATATTGTAATAATCAGAAGACAACTATCATAAGTACCATTAACTAACACTAGATGCTGACAAAGATATCAAGGAAAATTTTTACTCTCAGCTGAACATCATCCTTTTGGAGACACCTAAGGAGGACAATATCATCTTGAGAAGACAGATGGACAAATGTCAGCTTTATGAAAGAAACAAGGATCACTAACATTGAAGCAATGATCTTCTGCCATCTACTTTACCACACTGGTCACATTGTCTGAAATCCTGATCACCGTCTCCCAAAACAGTTACTCTACTCTCAACTCAAGAACACAAAATTGAATGTTGGTGGACAGCAAAAGAGATGTACTTAAAGCTAACCTTAAAAACTGAAAACTGGGAAGCTCTGGCTCTCAAGCATTCTAACTGGAGGTCAGCTGTTACCAACAGTGTTGTGGAATTTGAAGAGGCACAAATAGAGGGTGAAAGGGAGAAACACATTAAGAGGAAGGCCAACTTCGACTGAGATCACCTTCTAACTGGAAATCCAGTTGTCCTTGCTGTGAAAGAACATGCAGATCAAAAATAGATCTATACAGTTACCTATGAAACCACCGCCAAGACCCTACACTTGGAAGTCAATCATATTTGGCTATGAGTGATAGCCTATGAGGAGAAATCCAGAGCAGAGGGACATGAATAGTCAAAAAACGCTTTACACCTATGTGGAAAAATGTACCCATCTTTCATGGTGTCCCAATTGTGTGATATAACATTTTGCACACTGTCATGTTGCACACAACATCACGATCCTCAAATATTTGCAGACAACACTTAATTGTTCAGGGTAGTTAAAAATGAAACTGATTGTAAAGAGCTCCAGAAAGATCTCTCGAAATTGAGTGAATGGGCAACAAAGTGGCAAATGCATTTTAACCTAAACAAGTGTAAAGTCGTGCACATCGGGGCAAAGAACCCCAACTACACCTACCAATTGATGGGGTCAAAGCTTTCCGAGACAAACCAGGAAAGGGATCTTGGGGTTTTGGTGGACAGCTCAATGAAGATGTCAACCCAGTGCGCAGCAGCAGTGAAAAAAGCAAATTCTATGCTAGGCATGATCAGAAAGGGAATCGAAAATAGGTCAGCAAATGTTGTATTACCTCTCTACAAATCTAAGGTAAGGCCACATTTGGAGTACTGTGTACAATTCTGGTCTCCGCACCTTAAGAAGGATATAACAGAACTGGAAAAGGTACAGAAAAGGGCAACAAGAATGATCCAAGGGATGGAGCGGCTCTCTTATGAAATCAGGTTGCAACGCCTTGGTCTTTTCAGCCTTGAAAGAAGGCGTCTAAGAGGTGACTTGATCGAAGAGTATAAAATCATGCATGGGATAGAAAAGGTGAATAAAGAAAAATTATTTTCTCTGTCACAAAACACTAGGACTAGAGGGCACTCCCTGAAGCTCCAAGGTAGGAAAATTAGGACTAATAAAGGGAAATATTTCTTCACCCAGAGGGTCATTGGGTTATGGAATTCACTTCCAGAAGAGGTTGTGACAGCTGTCAGCCTGAACAACTTCAAGGCAGGATTAGACAGATTCATGGATACCAAGTGTATCGGCAGTTACTGAAAAGGACATTCAAGTGCCACCTCGGAGTTGGTTGAGGTAGGCAGGATTTCCTGGGTACTGGTTGTGGGGGTCGGGAGCAGGTCAGGGTTTTGCCCTCCCTTCTGCTCGAGATCCCCGTGTACAACTGGGGGCCACTGTGTGATACAGAATGCTGGACTAGATGGGCTGAGGTCCGATTCAGCATGGCTCTTCTTATGTTCTTATGTTCTTATGAATAACATGTTAGCAATGTAGCTTTGTCATCATAAGGAAGCAGAAGGTCATTGTTTCATATAATATAATTTTTTCATGTATCCCTTCATGTATTTAAAGCCGCTTATATTATTTGAATGTGCATGCTTACATTTTTAGTAGTTCCCATGGCCTCAGTGGATCTTGGGACAGAATGATCTCACCTAAGACCTGTTCCAGTAGCCCAGAATTCATTTACAAATAGATCATATTGTAAAAGCTATGCCAGTTTCAGCTTTTTAAAGCTTGGTTCACAAATAAACACACACTTCTTGATTTCTGTACAGTAGATTACTCTAAACATGATGCCTAGAAGCACAATGTGTCAACAGACTCTACTGAAAAGAACTATATTTTAGACAACATATAATGCAGCTATTAAGAATGTGCCCCTCAAAGCATTTATTTCCTAGCATTTTGGAGCACGGGTTTTCCGGCAAAGCACTTAAAATTCTTGCCAGGTATTCCCCAGAAACATGCATGAATTCATACATGTTATAAGAATATATGCCTGTAAGGATTTTTTGTACCTTCACATTAGCACATCTGGGCATATTTGTGTCAGTAATCCATACTCACACAGAGCTATTTTATTGGAGTTTTTTAAAAAGCAGCTGAGTATGTAAGAATAAAAATATATACTTTTATTGTATAAGAATATTTGTTTTGGTAAGGTTCCAAACATTGAAAAGATGAAGTGAATGATCAAATAACCAACTGAATGAAATGCAAGTGCTTTAGCACTTTGACTTAAATACATAAATGTGCTTGCTTTATTTGGTTTCTAGGTCCTGCTTAGTGTCCTCTATACAAACAATAGATTTAAATTTCAAAATGTGCCAAAGTAGAGCTAAAGACATTTGTATGGTGATGTTGGAGAAAAGGGGAAAGAAATGGGAAGGGTTTCAGAGAGTATGGAAAATAAAAGGATTTCAAGCAAAAGAAAATAATGTACCCATGAGTATAAAATTACCATAGAAAGAATGGATAAGATGCATGACCAGCAAGGAACTGCCAGTGTACCAGTGCATAGGAACATTGTGATAAGCTTCATAAATTTGAGTTCTTAATCACACTGGTCAATTTTTAGCATAGTGTATTTGAACAAAGGGGCATCTGCTGGGCTGGTGGCTTTCTAATTCAAGTTTGAATTAAATGGGTTATTTAAGGTACTGAGGTATCTCCTCAGAATTAGTTTGAACTTTGAGGGAGCTCTGTAATTAGTTTCATTAAATTTCCAACTAAATCCAAAAGCGGATTCGCCAGCCTACTGATATTGAAGCCAACAAGCTTCACCATAACTTTGAAGATGAAAAAGTAACAATATCTACAAATTCATATTGTACACATTTACAGCAAAACAATTTTCCTAGAGATGTTCAATGTGTACTCGAAGGTTTTCATAGTCAGAATCACTGGTTTGCAGTGAGTTTTCTGGGTTGTATGGTCATGTTCCAAAAGCATTCTCTCCTGATGTTTCGCCCGCATCTATGGCAGGCATCCTCATTTATATAAACCTCATTTTCCTAGTTTCCAACAGACCTCACAACCTCTGATGATGTCTGCCATAGATGTGGGTGAAAGTCAGGAGAGAATGCTTCTGGAACATGGCCATACAGACCAGAAAACTCACAGCAACCCAATTTTCCTAGAGTTTAGATATAATCTCTTTTTTTGTAATGGTTGTGTTCTAGACTCTGGATCAGCAGAAAACAAGGTTGCTTCATTTTCTACATAACATTCCAATAGATATTATTTAAAGATATGCTATCTCTTAGTCTGTTCTTCTCCAAGCTCCCTAAGTCATTCCTCACATGGCTTGATTTCTAGAATTTTGATAATCTTGTTCACCTTTCTCTGGTCATATTCCAGCTTGCCAACTATAGTGCCTATAAATTGACACAATTATAATGGTTGACAAGAGTAGCAATTAGTTAGTTTATTGTCTTTGTCTTTTGCCATGGCGGTTAAAATATTTTAAAAATGGACATAATATTCCAAATGAAGTAGGGCCGAAGCAGGATAGAGTGCCTTTTTCTTTCAATTTGAGCACACTTAGCCAATAATTATATTTGAAGTTTTTTTTAAAGGGGAGGGGGAACTATCTCAGACTATCTTGACCCACTGTACAATGATGCATTAATTTATATACACAATCTTCTTTTTAAAAAACAATGGCATTCTTTGCATATTGCAGCCTACTGTTTTCCCAAGAGCACTCATCTGTTATTGCTCTAAAATGTATTTCAAGAATGTATTCAAAAATGTTTTTGTTAAAAAATTGCAATTGTTTCTCAGAGGAATTCTCTTCACATCCCTTCTCCCCAGCATTTTGAAAAATACATTTGTGTTTTCTAAAGGAGAAAAGAATAAGTGCATAAATGATTTAATCTTATCAAACATTCCTGGGCCAAAGAAATATTTTTTTATTGTGGTCACAACATTTTGGGTGTTTGCATAAGCATTTCTAAATGAAAGGACAGTTTCTTCCCAAAACACTTTATCAGAGGGCGGCATGCATTTTTGTATGACTGATAAGCAGATGTGGTTTTTAAAAGATATAGAGAGCTGAGAAAATTCAAAATCGGTAACTTTAAAAACAGAAACAAAATGAAAGAGTTTCTTGCTGAATATAAAGAAATATATGGGTGACTATACACTGGATGAGGTGTGATGGGGAAGAATAGAGAAGTTGCTGAGAAGATAATTACTTTAGAAAAGGGAAATAGAATATTGATGTATTTATTGTTGCTGCTATTTTTCTTTTGTTTTTTTTAAGGTGTCAGGGCAAATTTGCATTTTTATTATTATGGGGCAAAGAGAACTATTGTTGACTGGCATTCCTTCAAGTGATGTGGTCCTAAACCATTAATAAATGTCAATGCCAGCACTTAATTGCTTAAAACTGATATATTCCTGTAATGTCCAAGAAGCAAGAAAGAAGCACGTGATAATAACTTTGCTTTAGCATGAGAAAATAATTCCATTGTAAGTAGGGATGGAATGAGAATCTGACAATTTCATGACTAGGATAGAATTTGGAGTGCTTGGTTCTCAGGGCGGCTCACAGCATATAAAAACAGCATATACGACAGCATATAAAACAGCATATAAAACAGCATATAAAACACAGGATTAAAACGCATGAGATTAAAACACATAAAACACACAGCTTTGAGAGACTTAGGTCAGAATTTAAAAGGCATGTTAAAAGTACCTGCAAATTCAATTCTAGCATAACATTAACTGCCCAGTTTCTTCAAACTGGGTAGGAGAAAGTGCACAGTTTTGCAGTTAAACCTAAATTTAGTCTTTTTTCACTATGCACAGAAAACTACACAGCTTATAAAGAAGATAAATCCTTACCACTTACACTCATTTCACTATATCCTAAGAGAGCATAGAAAAAGTGCAACTGTGTTGCAAAAGAAATAGCTACTTAGTAGGCATGAGAAAAATGAAACGGAAATTAAAAGGATTCGTAAGAGATTCGTATGTAATGGGACTTTTGAGGTTTTACGTATCGCTGCCGCGATCCCGGAAGTAGACTTCCTTTTACGGTCCTTGAGGCCAACAATTTGCGTTATGATCGTAAGAAATTCTTAAGTATTAATTAATTAATTATTGTACTACTCACTTCTCCCTGTCTTCTCCCCCTCATTTCCTTCCCGCCTTCATTCAGCTTCTTCTTTTTCCCGCATTTCTATGAGGAACTGGAAGTGACGCTGCTGCTAGGTAGGCTAGGCAATGCATTCTGGAAAGTGTAGTCCTCCAGGCTTCCCCCCCTTCTTCTCTTCCCGTTGCTCTGCTGCCATGCCCCATCACAGGGGCCTGCTTCACACACACACACACACACACACTTCTCCTCCTCTCTCTCCCTGCGCTCTCTCAGATGCTTCTCTTCCCCGTTGCTCTGCCATGCCCCATCACAGGGGCCAGCTTCAGCCCTCCAGGTACGTGTTTTGGACTTCAACTCCCACCATTCCTCACAGCCTCAGGCCTCTTCCTTTTCCTCTCAGCCTGGGCAAACTTGGGCCCTTGCTCCCTCAGGATCGGGGTGAGAGAGAGGCAGCGAGGAGCGAGGGGGGGGCTCCTCCTCCTTTTCTTTTGCTGCTTCCAAGAATAGAAAACCCCCCCTCCCTTCCTTCCTCCTTCCCTCCCTCCTTCCTATTTGGAGAGTCCCATCTAGAATTCAGTGTGGTTTATATTCAAGTTTTGGCCTACAACTCCCAGAAATCCCAGCCAATTTACCAGCTGTTAGGATTTCTGGGAGTTGTAGGCCAAAACCATCTGAATGCGCATGCTCTGGCATACAAATTACTAACGAATTTTGTTAGTACTTAAGTTACATTTCGAAATTTTTGGGAAATTTTTGTAAGTCTTTGATATACTATCAAAAAAAAATCCCCCCCCCCCCCATTTGATATAAGAATCACCATTTTAGGATTCTAAACCATGCCTACTACTTAGTTCTGCTGTGGACCTTTTCACCACATTGCTTGTATTGGGGCATAATGTGGTGAAAAGTTCTACAGTAGAACTAAGTAGCTAGCTATTTCTTTTGCAACACAGTTGATTTTGCACTGTTCTGTGTAATATTTTTGTTATGCAAGATTGCTGTTTATAGAAAATAAATCTTACACAAAATGCATGACTAAGTGAAAGCTGCCATTTCTATATTGAAAGCTGCACAATTTTTAGGAAAACCTGTGTAGTTCTCAGGAAGATCTGTGCAGCTTCTAGGAGATGGGGCAATTTTCTGGAGAAGCTGCACAACTTTTGTAGAAAGGCTATGCAGTTTTCCGTCATTGAACGGGGAGCAAAGTTCCTGAATGGCATGAAGCTGTGGGGTGAAAAACTGCTTTATTCTCAATATCTATCAGATTCATCATCACTAGTCACAAGCATACCTAGACATAACACAAACTCCACTGTTACAATAATATTTTTAGAAGGCTGAAGGTACTTCCAGACAGTGCCAAAATGTGTGTTTTAAAACTGAGGCAAAAAATTGCGGGACCTCTACACACAGACCTGTCAGTCCTGAAAAATGGTCCCACACTATCCTCACAGCCTTCCATTGCAGAACATCAAGATGAAGAGTGGACAGGGGATATCTGGTGGAAGTTTTTTAAAAACAGAATTCTCTCTAATGCCTCACATGTGCACATGCAAATATCTTGATGTACACACAAGCAGATTTCTTATTCTCTCTTCAACCAATTATTAATTCAAGCTGTGTTTAATATAATAAAGATCTAAATAAATGCAGAGAGTTCTACTTGTTTTCTCCTTCTGCTTTCCTTGAGTCACCTGTGTCGGTGGTTCCATTTTTTGATAGCCCAATCAGCTGATCAGTTATTTTGGGCTTTTAAACTGTGCATGTGCATGGGAGCAGTGTACACAGGTGGAACGGAAAGAAAGCATGTGTTTTGCATTACTGCAGGGAGATACAGTTATGCAAAGATGTGTATTTTGGGGGCAGAATTGGATTTTAAGTGCACTTTTTAACACATGCTTTTCAGCTGATAACCCACTCCCTTTTATTCTGGTTATTTCCAGGTTTTTAGCAATTTTTAGAAGGGCCCTGAGTCTGAGCTCTCAGAAGTTGAATAATATGGTTCTCAGTGCAACCAACTGTCCTATAGGGATATACACAAACATGGCATTCGGATTGGGGACACACCACAAACATGGACCATCAGTAGCACTCCAGGTAGTGCTGAACTTATGCATGAAAAGAAACTCCTCTGTTGCTGCAATTCCAAGACAAGCTGTATCAAAGCCTCAGCTACAACAAAAGTCTGAGATGCAGTTGCCTTTTTCATATTTTTTTCCAGTTTACTGAAAGTAAAGTAAGCTAGTGGAATTAGTTGGATTTATGTATGAGGTGACTTTTTATTCAACAATTGATTCTATAGAACTACAGTACTTTAGTTGGGATTAATCAATAGGATTGAGGCCATACTTTGAACTGAATTTCTGTTTTTATGCAAAACTAGTACCTTTTACTTTTTAACTTAAACTCTAAACACACACACACATAGGGAGAGAGAGAGAGAGAGAGAGAGAGAGAGCAAGAACAAAAGAAAGCTTTACTGATCACAAAGATAGAACAACCTATTTCATGGTTCTACTTTTACAACAAGAAGGCAACAATTATTCTATTTTTAATACTATGCATTTTAAACAACTGTATAATATTTGAAAACAGAATAAAAATATCCATGAAAAAAGGGGGGAAAATCCTTTAAGGACAGAAGCTTGTTGGCTTGTGAGGCTCATGGATAGATTTTCTTTTTAAAAAATAAATCAGAATCGCATATGAAGACAAACCAAGTCAGGATTTAAAGTATTGTCAAAGGCTTTCATGGCCAGAATCACTGGGTTGTTGTAGGTTTTTTTGGATTGTATGGTTCTGTTCTAGAAGCATTCTAGAATGTTTTTTAGAACATGGCCATACAATCCAAAAAACCTACATCAACTCAAGTCAGGATTGTACTGCTGAACTACATTATAACTCACACTTGTGAAGGATTGGTGGGAATAAATGTCTAACATCACATGGAGGGCACAAATGATTTTTCGCCTATTTAAAGTTGTCTAGAAATGACTGCAGTGTTGATACAATGGTGTTTCTAATGGATGAGGCCAGGATTACCTCTGATTATCGGTTCTAAATGACCCAAGATCATTGAGGGACTGTGAAATAAAGATGTCCCCACAAAGTGAATGATTCAAGCATGAAGATGAGGTCCTATAAAGGCAATTGACAATGCCACTGAAAGTGTCTATCCTCAAATTACTCCACTGTGACTTGCTTGCTTAATGGCAGAGAAGCCCCAAAATGGCATACCACAGTACACCATATTATGTCTGCAGAGCAAGATGCGTTGTGTCTCATTAGAGAATGTAAAATGCAGAAGGAAAAAGTTAATTTATTAGGAATTAAACTGTAAATTAGAGTCAACTTAAAGGCACTTAACAACAATAGCAGCAGTAATAATAACACCAGTTTTCAAAGATCCTGTGTGGTATAGTGATTTCAGTACTGGACTAGGTTTTTGGAAGATCAAGACTTGAATCCCTGTTCAAAGTCATTGGGTGATCTTGGGCAAGGCACACTCTCTCAGGGCCTCATCACAAAGACCAGATGAAGAGTCCTACTTTGCCTGGCTTTATGGAGAAAAGAGAGGGGTGGCGGGCAAACCTGTTGCCCCCCACACAGCTCCCTCTTAGTAACTCTTTTCCCATCACATGGGCAAGAATCACCTTTCTACAAAGAACAGGAAGCCTTTCATGTTGTGGGGGAAGCCTCTGGCAATGCTTTCACCCGGTTGGGGATGGAGCCTCCGCTGGAAGTCACATGACATTGTGTGGTGGCCAGCAGGGGCCCTATTCAGAAGACAGGGTGAAAGCATTATAGGATGCTTTTTAGGTGAGTGTGATGAGATTGTATGACTAAGAAGAAAGTAATGGAAAGTAAATAAAATCATAGGGTTGTTATTAGTTAGTGTTGACCTGAAACACATAAGAATCACACAAAATTTTATTCACACCTTTGTCCATTATTGTCTTTTCTGTTTTGTTGGTTCATTTTTACCTTTGGATATGTGTAATTGGAGATCTTTTGAATGATCTACCAGGGACTGAAATGTAGGATCATTCATTGATTTCTTGCTATTTTTCATTGTTTTCAATTAAAAACATTAATCAAAATAATATTTTTTAAAAGCTCTTTTAAACACTGTTCTAAACTTGAATTGGATGCTACTGAGTTATGCTCTGATTTTAAGAGTTGGTTCATATGGATGCCATCTTTCTGTCCAATGACCTCTTGTTTCTGAGTACTAAATAAAATGTAATGAAAGTGGTATTCAACAAAAAGTTCTGAGAGGCTTCATGGATTAGACTTTCCAAATCTGAATATTCAGAGACTGATTCCATTCTTCAAAAATAAAAATATTGAAGTCTCACTTGATCATCATTATTTCTTAACTCCAAAGACAGTCGAAATGGCAATCTTTCAGGTCCTGTGGTGTACAGTCCCTTTAAGCATTTCTTTCTTCATTGTATTAAACTACATTTGCATTGAGGAAAAAATGATTAAAAAGACAACTCTGGTCTTTCAACCATTTCTGAACATTGTGCTTCGTGTGAAGTCTTGTTTTTTTTACAAGAAGACTCCCCAAATTTTATACTGATTGAAAAATCTGTCAAATGTAGAAAAGGCCTTTGGAAAAATCACATCAATTGTGAAACAGACATTTTGGAGGAATATAAAAAATAGTGGTGCTATTTTAAGTTATGAAGTGATGGGGTATATCCAGTGCAGATTATAAGAAAAATTGAGAGATAACATTAAAGAGTGGACGATTTAATATTTGCAGATATTTAATATACAGATGCCTCTTAAAAATCCACTATATCTCTCCTGCTGATGCTGTTATGCACAAGGAAAAATAATTCACAAAAGTCCAGTTAGAGCCATTTATCCACAGCAATAATGAAGAGAAAGAAATATAAACTGGAAAAATAGAAGACTTTTACTGAATTTCCAGGATTTAAGACTTTAAATGCTCCGGATATTAAGTTACTTCCTGCTTCATTTATTAATGAGATTATTTGTTTAGCATGAAAAGCAAAAGCAAATAAAAATAAACTCATTTTTCATTTGAAAATACTGTTATTTATCCTTTTGGAACCGCCTTCTTTCTGTTTTATTTTGCATTGGGATGAAATGTATGCTTTTAAATACCAAGGAGGCCAACAAGGACTTTGACATGCTTTTAAAAAACCCCAAATCTATTAATCTATGCTTTTGAGTCTATTAATTGAGGTTTCCATTGATTACAATGTATAGCTTGGTAAAGGGAATGTTTCAATAGGGCCCATTCATATTGCATAAGTCTACTGCTATCTGGAGTTGTCACAGCTCCATCCTATGGAATCCTGGGATTTTCAGTTTAGGAAGGGGCATTTAGAATTCTTATCCAGAGAACTCAACTACAGACTCCAGGATTCCATAGGACGGAAACATAGTAGTTAACTATGTAGTATGAATGTACCCTTAGGTGTGTTTTCATTGTACCTATGTGATGCTCATGTCATAGTCTATACAATCTTCTTTCATCTCCTCATACACATTCAGACTCCATGTGTGTGTGTGTGTGTGTGTGTGTGCCAAAAGGAAGAAAAAAACTTTCTCAAGAATGTTTTTACACTATCTGATTAATTATAGTATCTTTAAAAATCAAATGAAAGTTATTAATTGGTGGGCCTTAAGATTACTTCCAACTCTGTGAATCTATAATTCTAGTTGCTATCTTCAACGTACTCCATCTACAAGAGGCAAACAAAGTGTCACATGAAGTCCCCAGACTTTCAGAGCCCCTAAGCCTTGCACTATTTTTTAAAAGGTTTCATTTCTAGCCACCTCCAGAAGTGGGGATTTGCATAAGACAGGCCTCAAGCTTGACTTCCAAATCTCAACAATCAAAACTCAATGGATATCTTGCCACTTCCAGATTTGGTTTTTCTTTTGTTGTATTTATTTGTGATTTTTGAACTTTTGCAGAGTCTATGGTGCATGCTGGAGAGGGGATGTGTGCCTACTAAACAGAAGGAATGAAATGCTTGTCAGTTAAAGACAGAAGGAATGAAATGCCTATCAGTTATTGCTAAATTGATGTTTAAAGGCAGAGAAGAAAAACTTCTGACTCACCAGATTAGTTGGAGTTCAACTCTCACCAGCTTCTAAAAGCAGGAGCCATTGTTCAGGTATGATGGCAGAAGTGTTCAAGGGCCAGATCCTATGAAGTTGCATAACAGTACAACTTTGAATCTATGTGGGATACATTTCTGGACTTTGCATGTATTTGTAAAATGGGGGATAATAGTTAGCTTTATTATTTTCAATGCAATAGTTGTACCAAGAAAACATAGCTTGCATAAAATGACTTAAGTGAATAATTTATTAGGTGATACTAGGCATAAGTGAAACTATGCACTGGTACAGATCTCACACTATAATTGAAATGTTGATATTTGGGCTAAGAGGTATCTAGAATATCCTGGTGAAAAGAAAAGAGCAGCTGTAGTAAGGGCATTTCCAGGCCTGTCAAAATGCGGGACAAAGAAATGGGACAAAAAAATCGCAGGATCTGACAGCAAGTCCAAACACATACCTGTCAGTCACAGTAAATGGTCCCCTGCCATCCTGACACCATCGTTTGTAGCAGATTTTAGAAATTCACAATCTAGGAGAAGTTTACTTTAAAAAAATTTGACTCTCCAAAATGAGCTGGAGCTCATATGTGCTCATACAGACTTCCCAAATGTACACACAAGCAGATTTTTAATGATCTCTCCTCACTCTACTGCAAATTCTAGCTCTATTAAATTTTGTAAAGATCAGAACAAAGGACTGGTTGCAGAGAGTTCTCGTTGTAATTGCTTTCCATTTGTGCTTTCATTTAGCTACCTATGTGTCCATGGCTCCATTTGTTTACAGTCTAACTACAGGGGTTAGCAAAGAATAGTGAGTCTATAATTCTTATATAGAATCAAACAATTATGTATTTCAATATATTTCCAATAGAATAGACCGTAAGCGCATACAATACCATACAGATTTGTTTACAGCCCAGATCAGCTCTTTCAGGATTTTAAAATGCATAAATGTATTGGAGCAGTCAACACCAGGGTATACAAATGAACTCATGTGCTTTCTTTCACTGCAGGGATATACAGTCATGCAAATATGCACTTTTTTTGGCCAAACTTGGGTTTTAAGCACACATTTTAAACACATTTTTTGCAGTTAATTTGAATCAGCATGCATTTTTGAGGAACATCATTTAGCCGCCACCACCCCTTTATTCCAGTGTCTTTCATGTTTTAGGGCATGTGTAGAAGGGCCCTGAGAAACAGCAGCATCTGACCCTGTCTTAGCACTTCTCTATCAGAGAAGGAGATAACCACTCCTCGCCATAGAATGATTCATTGGAGAACCAATTACTTCCTCAATGCTTGGCTCTGAGGGGTTCTCAGAGCAAAGCACAGAAAATTTATTTCTATATTGCTTTGTCTCCAAGGACTGCTTAGACCTAAGTGATCAGGAATAGTTGTATGATGTTTTAAATTTTCATTGTAGCACTGAATCTTTGCTGTAAGCTGGTCTGAGTCCCTCTATGGAGGTGAGAAGATCAGGATACAAAAGTTTTAAATAAATAAATAAATAAATGTGGACATTTTCATCCTGATAGCCCTAAAAATGACAGAAAGGGGAGCTTCAGAATTTCCCCCATTGCTGCCAATGGGCCAGATCTTCCCAGAATGAACACTGTATTTACACCTGACAGAATGAGAAATTGTATTTTTCCCCTCCCGATTTTGGAACGTTCCTAAAAATCAGAATGGGGGCCAACCAAAATTTGGCACCAAAAACAATGTGTGTGTTTTTCTGAATTTCACACCCCTAATAGATTTGGATATCTTTCCTTGAAACTATACCTGCCTTGTATTGGTTAACAAGTTTCTTTGGATCACTTTTTAGAGAGATGCAGTGGTGTAGAAATAATAATATCAATTAAATATGGGTTCAGCTCTCACTGGGCAGCCTTGTAAAAGTAGTTGCCATCAAATTTGGAATGAAGGAAAATGGCTGTCAATTAAATATTTTGGTAATAAAACACTGGTTTCAGCTTGTCAAATATTCATCGCTATACTCTAAACTAAACTGAATCAAAATGTGGAGCTATTGTAACTGACAAAATAGATCAAGTTAAGTCCACAAACATTTTTCTACTCACATTCCTGTATTCTCTAATGAGAATACTTTTATTTTATCTAATACACATGTTTCATCTGCTCCAAAGGAAACCTGTGGCTTCATAAGCCTGCCTTTCCATTTTGTACATGTGCATGTGATTATGTTTGATCTCACAAGGATTATGATTTTGTCCTTCAATATAGTGATCCCTTTTGACTGACTATGCCTGGAGAAAGGCACTTCAGAGTCTTTGATGCAACTGAAGTAAACTAAGCTGACACATCTTCTGAATGTCACACGGAGATCTTTATCAAAACTTGAGGAAGAAGTCAAGGAGAAAATAATGTGAGATTAACATGGAGGTTATTTTACACCCCAATGCTCAAATGGTTATGATGACAGTTTTGCATCAAAGATGCAAATGGTTGAAAATAATGATGTTTTTAGAGATTTTTATGGTTAACATTGTAGATCAGAAGAGTGTTTTTTCCTGAAGCAGAGTCTCAAATAATAAATTTAAATAACATGATTGAAAATCTAAACATTTTTTTTTTCAAAATCTTTTAACATGATTATCTAAACATCAAAATCTTTCAATACTTACTGTATGTCTTCATTTCAATATGTAGAAACCCTGAGATGATACTTTTTATGTCAAACTGCATTGTACTCAATGACGTTTCCTTGCCGTATTAGTTGTGATTGAGTTTCCTCTGCTTCCAAAATGAAGTGAAATGATCTTGGTTATGTTTTAGCTCTACTATTTTTGTTTCTATAGCTCATGAAATTTGTGATATTGGAAATTAAATGTTCTAGTATGTAGAACAAGTAGACTAGGTTTCTTATATACTAACCAGTTTTGTTTGTTGTGCATTTTTCAGAACAGTAGCAGATCTCCATCAAAAAAGTGGCCTGCACTTTGCAATAGTGTTAGGTAGATAATGCACTGTGAGATAGAAATGCATTCTCTATAACTTCATTGTGCATTACTGTTTGGAAAATACAGACATGTGGTCACACACATTCCACTGAAGGGTTTAAGCAAGTGGTAATTTGGAACTGGAGGGACAGGAAAAGAAGCTGAGTTTTGATCATATGAAAGGGATGATGAGAGCTGCATCATTCACAATTGTCCCTGTTTGACGAGAAGCCTATGGGTATAAAAGTAAGCGGCTGATATGTGCTCTCTCTCTCTGGTCATGCAATTCTCTTGCCATGCGTCTTTCACCATGATCATCACTTCTCACTGTGCATCTGTTGTGAGTATATCTCTGTATATACCAATAGCAGATCGGGGATACTGATATAGCTGTACAAAAGCAATGTGTCAAGATTAAAGTATCCTCTGTGAATTTGGTTGAAAACCAGAGTCAAAGAGTTTTCATATTAAAACAATGAGTGTGCAGTAAAACTCTGCTGACTTCTGATAAAAAAGACTCTGCAATGTATGGGGTTTTTTTCATAGTTTGCCCTGAGACAATCAGTCCCATGTGCTGTGTAGGGAGGGCATGACAGATGAAGCAGAAAACTATAAATCACATACCTACCCTATGGGTTTTGCTTTTCCCCAACAAATAGCTCATATCAAATCAACCTTTTATGCTTTAAGATGTCTAAATACTTATTGTTTTTTTAAGTGTAAAAAAGCTAACACATTTACTACCATCCCTGGAAATTTTTCAGTGAACAAGAACATAACAGGTAGATCTGTTGTTAATTGATCAGCTCACACATATTTAATCCAGTGCTTTCTCTTCTTATATCTGAAGATGGATTGAATCTATAATTTGGAACCTTAAGTAACCAGACTAATATCAAACATGGGGTGGGTGGTATGAAGACTCCTCAGTCCATTACTACATTGATGTAGTCTACTGTTCTCTATGTGCTTGTTTTAGATTTCCTTTTCCCAATGTGGTACACTTTAGTCTTTTTCTAGAAGTTTCAGGTCAACTTAACATATTCAGGCAGCATGGGCAAAAGTTAGAGATCATGAGTAATATAGTTCACAACATCTGAAGGGCATCAGGTGGGAAAATAATACTTTAAAATATATTGGGTGTAAAAGCTTCAAAAGTATGAAAAGGGTTTCAGATTACCAGATCTCATCTCTTCAGACAGACTTCAAAGAAAAATTAATTTAAAAGGCCAAGGAACCCCTTAGGCTTCTAAATGTAATAATTAGATTATTATTGAGCCAGTTTTAAGGTAATAGAGCGGGCAAGGACAAACTTTGGCCCTCCAGGTGTTTTGGACTTCCACAATTCCTAAAAGCCGGTAAACTGGCAGGGATTTCTGGGAGTTGAAGTCCAAAAACACCTGGAGGGTTGAAGTTTGGTATAAAGTGTAACCATGAAGTAAAATACAGGTTGAGAGAGCAGTCCCAGGAGACTGGGCAAGATGGTGTACTGTAAACTTCTTCCCTGATAAGCTCTCAGGAGAGAAGTCACCACCTGTGGAAAATAACCGGTTTTGAGATATTTTGGATTAGTGGTAACATACTTCCAGGCAAAGTAGAAGTGGAAGCTTTTCATAAAGACCCAGTTTCTGCCTTTGATGTCTTGCCAAGGCACTTTATTTTGCCTTGGCAGCCGAAGGGTAGATGGGGTGGAAAAAACCCATCTCAGTGTGGTGGCTGTAACTCTCAACAAAAGGAATGCTTAATTGCCATTTTTAAATGAGAACTTAAGGTCCTATTGCTGTTGTTTTATTCTCGCATTTGTGAGCCACCCCGAGCCACCAGGGAGGGGCGGCTAAGAAATCGAATAAATAAATAAATAAATAAATAAACTTGTACAGTTTATTAGTCACATTGTGTCTCCTTGTAGGGAGAAAAATCAGGGTATAAATCAACCCAATAATAATAATAATAATTTATTTGCAACTAATTGGACTAATCCACATTTCGGTTGAATTGAGGTTTATTTTTAAAATAATTAAAGGCAGCAATGAAAGAAATACATAATTGATTAGCAAAGCTGACTGGGAAGCCAATTCAGGAAAACCAGAATTTGATGAAATCTGAATTAGAATTCATAAGTTGGCAGTAAGATTGGAGAAAAACCCTCTGCAAATTCTACAACAAGGTTTCTGCAAGGAAGTTGGCAAGATCCATCAACAGATTTAGCTACAGGCCAATCTGAAAAATCTGTATAGAGAAGCAGTGACTAACTTTGTAAAATGGCAGATTCCTGACTGTACTAAGGAAAAGATGCCATGACAAGATCAATACACATCAAAAAGTAGTGAAATAGAAGAGGACCTCCTGTATGGAGGAAAAATTAAACGGAAAACAGAAGCTGAGTTTCTAATAACAGCTAACCAAGATTTATGAATTTATTGAAATGGGCAAATTGATTAGGCTAATAGAGGAAATATTTGTCACATTTGGAGTGAAATTTGGGATTTATTGATTAATATGTTGTAACAATGATGGGGATTCATCAGTGGTGAGATTTATGACATAGTAATAGGTTATTGTTTAAAAATGTGATTATACAATATTTTTAAAGGGAGCAAACACCTTAGAACTTTTAAAAAATCAGACAGAGAAAAGACCGTAGATTAATTTTTAAGTTTGTTAGTCTTGTTTTAGTGTGTATCGTGTGTGTGTGTGTGTGTGTGTTATTTATTAATTAATATATTATTATTGTTATTGTGTTATTTATTAATTAGTGTTATTTATTAATTAGTATATTATTTATTAATTAATTCGCACTTGATTGGCCGCCCTTCCCAAAAGGCTCGGGGTGGCTCACAGCATATACATAACAATCAAGTATAAATGATGATTAAAACAAGTTTAAAACATATCTAAAAGTACTATAAAACACAGAAGCCATATGCTGAACAAGGTAATATACAATAAGACAGATGGGCATATGAGGCAACATATAATGGGGCCTGCAGTTCATCCTACTCCAAACGCTTGCTGAAAGAGCAAGGTCTTCACTGCTTTTCGGAAGGAGTGGACATTCTGCATGGCACGCACGTCAGCAGGCAGCAAGTTCCAAAGTGTTGAAGCTATTATTGAAAAAGTCCGCCAGCGAGTTGCCGTCAGGTGATACATATTAGGTGAAGGAATAACCAAGAGGTTCTGTTCCTCGGAACGCAGTGATCTGGTAGGATGATACGGGATGAGGCGGTCCCTCAGGTACACTGGCCCCAGACCATGTAAGGCCTTAAAAGTTAGAACTAACACTTTGAAGGTGATCCGGCATTCTACCGGCAGCCAGTGCAGTTCGCACAGAATGGGTGTGATGTGAACGCTCAGCGCACTCCCTGTGAGGAGGCAGGCTGCGGCATTCTGCACCAGCTTGAGTTTCCGGATCACTGACAAAGGAAGGCCAATGTACAGAGCGTTACAGTAGTCCAATCTGGAGATGACTGTGGCTTGGATCACTGTGGCTAGGTCGCAACGGGACAGATAGGGGGCCAGCTTTCTTGCCTGGCGAAGATGGAAAATATAGGTTATTTTTATTTTATGTGTATATATGTTTTTATTGTGATTTGTGGTAGTAATATTAGTTAGAAAGTAGTTCAGTACAGATTTCTTTCTCTTAAGATGTATAACTTTATGATTTCCCCCCTCATTTTTATTATAGATGTATTATGGTCTTTCTTCTTTCAATTAAAATCAGTATTCAAAAAGGAGAGAAAACAGTTCTGTTTTTCCAAGTGTTTGAGGTAGACAGCATCTTTGGTCAAAACAATGCTGCTATGGATAATAATATCTGTCAACAGTATTTTCAAAAGATTCAAAACATTCTCTGTAAAACCTTAATGAGGGCCTAAAAACACTGCTTTCTAGAACTTAGAGATACAAATGTGCCATAAAAGAGTATGTGGCCTTCAAGAAAATGTTCATTGTGAAGAGAACTGAACAGAAAGATGAAAAATTGATGTGGTGTACTGATGATGAACAATTGCCTGGACCTAAATACTCTGAAGTGATTGGAAGCAATGAAGAGGAAGCTGGGGAAAATCCACTGACATTACAGCAAATTGTCTATAGTGATTTACCTGGCCAAATGGTTGGTATATATTTATTGCCTTATTCCCATCATCATTTAGTATCGTTGTAAGTATGAGTAAATGGTGGCAGATAAACTGAAGCCCATCACAATCAGATTTATAGATTAGGTCAGTACAAGCTTATACTGAGATGGTGAAATACAAAACAACACCTGAAATTTTAACTTTTAGGTCTGATTTTAACATACAAAAAACAGCCTCCAGGATGAAAAAAAATCTATAAAAGAAAATATTTAGACGTGTATGCACTTTATTGCAATTGCTGTGCCAGATTGGCACAACTATGCTATAGCTAATCTTCTAGTATGCCTTGCACCAGTAGTTCAAACATGTGCTTGTTAAATTGTGCTTTTGTTAAATTCATTGTGATGTGCTTGAGTATATGGCTAGTACTGCTCAGTGCCAATGTAAATAATTATGCTCATTTTGGAACTTGTGATACTCATGAGCTGCATTTCATAAAATCCACGGCAACCCTTCCTGGATTGCTAGAAAATATTCTGGATTAAAATTTACATTATTGATTTAGGATCTGTCTGCCCTGGTCAGACACCTTGCATTGACACAGATATAACTCCAGGATGTCCACACAATGTCGAAGGACTTCTGGACCCTAACCAGTTTACCCTACATTAGCAGAAGTCAGAGAATATTCTGGAGTTTACCCAAAACAGAGCGACCCCACACTTTGGAATTTGTGTGGATGGCTGTACAGGTTCTAATTTGAACCAGTCCAGCTGTACACACATGAAAGTACTATAATTCAATTTTCCTGGCATTCCACTTTTACTTTGTGATGCTGATGTTTCAACTATCTGTTGTTTGAATTTCTTGACTGCAATGGACCATTCTAATTGTACTGCTTTACTGAGTTTGTAGTCTCCTCTTATTCATTTAGATCAGCAAAAGTATAAATATAAAAGTTTTTAAACAATTAAATGCTTTATAATTTAAACTATGAACATTAGGAATGTTGAAATGCAAATTTCTTCCTTTTAAAAAAAAGCCTTGCACACAATTTCAGAAGAAATTGTTTTTGTAAAGGATCTGAAAAAGTATGAGATTGTGGGAAAGAAATAAGGAAATAAGTATGTCAAAGTTTCATTGATTTCAGTGAGTCTTCCCCACGTATGATTACATTTCTATTCATCCCCTAGGAAAACAACACGTTAGCAAAAAAACTGAGATTTGATTACTTCTTCAGAACCAAATAACACGATTATTCCAAAGAGCTCACTGTTCCATCAAGAGGTCATCCTCGGTTAATTTTTCTACACAGATGCCTTGTCTGTCGATTTCTTCAGAGAATACTGATATTTCTCATTTCACAGACTTTATCTTTATTTACTGATTTCATACATAGCTAACGGCCACAATGACGATATGCGAGGAAGGGGTGGGAAATCTGTGTTATTTTGGTTTTGATAAGAATGTTACAGTTCTCACAACTTTCTTCTTATTTTTGGATAGAGATTTGTGTGCTTTGTGGCTAAATGTTTGAGCTTGAATTCTTGTTTATGGCTGTGAAATGTTTGGGGGTGTTTAAGCTCCAAACAAGCGAGTTAGATGACATGAATAGAATGCCAGTTCTGCTGACATAAAACCTGCTGTCTGGATGTAACCAGAGTAGGAATGTAATCCTTTGTTATTTTATTCTGAAAGGATGCAACAATTTTTTTAGCAATCTTCTCACAGCAGGAGTCTACAAAAATCCTGCAGTCTTTGAAGACTTATTCTTCACAAACTTTTCACATGGTATGTTTGCATAGAAAAAATATCCTGTTTCTAATTATTCTAAGGAAATAGTACACCAACATACACTTAATACACTAAGTTACGCATAGTCCTGGACTGCCAGTTTTGTGGTCAGCATTTCCCAACACCCAAGAAATGTTGCCCATTTTTGTTGTATTTTCAAATATTCCTCTCATCCCTCCACCTTGGTTATTTAACTTGAGTACAATTGGTTTCGATTAGTCTGTTGTAAATGTGACTGTATCAAGATCCAGTCCAATGTGTATGCATTTTGTGTACACCTAAATTATTGCAGGATCTAAATATCTTAAAGGCACTAGATCCTGCCTAATATTGGAAGCTAAGCAGAGAGAGCTGTGTTTAGTACATGTATGGTAGACCACCAAAGAATACCAGGTGTTTTAGGTGATGGCTCAGAGGAAGGACAGCCCCTAACTTGCTTAATACAATCCTACAAAATTAATGGGGTTACCATTTATCGATATGTGACTTGAAGGCACACACACACACAAATGTCATATAACATGGATTTTTATAAATCAACTAGCTTGGGGAACCGGCGGTGCCCGGGTCATTTGAGAAGTGCAGCAGGATGTAGAGTGGGTCATGGGGGCTCTGTGTGGCAAGTTTGGTCTTGATCCATCATTATTGGGAGTTGCAGTGATATCCATGTCTGTTCAATGTCTGTCAATGTGTTCCTTGTTTGTCCTTTTAACTGCAAAATCAAATAAAGATATGTTTTTTAAAAAATTATTGGGAGTTGCAGTGGTATCATGAAATTACTGAAGGTAGTGGAAGTCTCATCATCTCTGGTCCACCCTCCCCCAAAGTGTAGTAGGATGTAGATTGGGTCATGGGGGCTCTGTGTGCTAAGTTTGGTCTGTATTGGTGAATGGATGAGGGTTGCATTGTTTTTAGGAAGTGAGTGAAGGTACTTCAAGTCCCATCATCTGTGGTCCGTCTCACACAAAACAGCACCAGGATGTAGAGTGGGTCATGAGGGCTCTGTGTGCCAGGTTTGGTGTTGATCAGTCATTGATTAGGTTTGTAGCAGGCTTGGAAAGTGAGGGAAGGTACTGCAAGTCCCATCATCCATGTTCTGGCCCTCCAAAGTTCAGTAGGATGTAGAGTGGGTCACTGGGGCTCTGTGTGCCAAGTGTGGTCTTTCTCGGTGTTTGTTGGTGGCCGCAGTTGTCTGTGGGAACAGAGGGTGTGAAAGTACTACAAATCCAATCATCCATTGTCAGTCCTCCCCCTAACCTCAGCAGGACATGAAGGCAGTCATGGGCATTATGTGTGCCAAGTGTGGTCTCGATCAGTAATTGGATGAGGGTCGCAGCGGACTTGGGAAGTGAGTAGAGGTACTTCAAGTCCCATCATCCATGGTCCATCCTCTTCCGATCTGCACCAGGATGTAGAGTGGGTCATGAGCGCTCTGTGTGGCAGGTTTCGTGTTGATCAGTCATAGGATTAGGTTTGTAGCAGTCTTGGAAAGTGAGGAAGGTACTGCAAGTCCCATAATCCATGTTCTGGCCCTCCAAACTTCAGTAGTATGTAGAGTGGGTCACTGGGGCTCTGTGTGCCAAGTGTGGTCTTTATCAGTGTTTGTTGGGGCCACAGTGGTCTGTGGGAACAGAGTGATGTGAAAGTACTACAAATCCCATCATCCATTGTCAGTCCTCCCCCAAACCTCACCTGGACGTGAAGGCAGTCATAGGGGTTATGTATGCCAAGTTTGGTCTCGATCAGTGATTGGATGAGGGTTGCAGCGGACTTGGGAAGTGAGTAGAGGTACTTCAAGTCCCATCATCCATGGTCCACCCTCCTCCAAACTGCACCAGGACGTAGAGTGGGTCATGGGGGCTGTGTGTGCTAAGTGTGGTCTGTATTGGTCCTTTTTGGTGGCCTCAGTGGTCTGTGGGAACCAAAGTGATTGAAAGTACTACAAATCCCATAATCCATGGGTCATGTCCCCCGAACCGCACCAAGACATAAAGGGGGTTAGGGGGGTTATGTGTACCAAGTTTGGTGCAGGTCCATCACCCGCGCTGGTCGCTGTGGCCTGTGAAAGTGGCTGCCACATATCCGCCCCTTCTGCCGCCTTCTGCCCTCCTCCCGCCCTTCCGCCCTCCGCATACACACATACATACAAACATTCCGCTTTATAAAGGTATACAGATACAGATATACAGATTACAAGACTTAGAGGGTGAATACCTAACATTTTCTATAGGAATGCAAACATTTACTTTGCTATCTTAAGACCTCACTCATGTTTTGTAGAGTTCCTTCCCCTTTAAATTGAAAATTATCTTCCCCCTCCTCTTCCAGAAACCTGCTCTGTACCTATAAAAGAAGCTCTTTTTATTCTTCTCACCCTTGTTATGAGAAATGATGTATTGTTTGATCTATGGCAAAGTGGGAGGTCACATGATCTGAGCACATTTAGTATAGCTAATGGAAATCTTATGTTTTATATCCACTTCTCTTGCTACTTTCAAGTATTCACCTTATATGTCTCAACAGTGGCCTTTCTGTCATTTTACAATATATTCTGCCAGTTCAAGAGATGCTTGCACACCCATCTTCCTTTTTATATCCATTAGGACCGCATTGAGTGTTCTCCCATTTCACTTTTGTGGTTGAAATTAATCATTTCTCTTTCTCCCAAGCAACCTTGGCATGATGAGATCACTCACTCTCCCCATCCATATCCAATTTCTTTCTGTCCCAGTTTCTCAAGCAGACGTTTGCTTTAGCACCATTTTCTACTTCTTGTTACTGTTTCTTCTTCAACAACAACTCAAATGAGCAATATCAACTGATCAGGCAGGATGGCCTCATGATGATATGTAGTTATTTATGTCTGGCTGTTTGGATAATGTCTTTGAAGAAAACAAAGGCAACATTTTCCGTATCAGTCCTCTCATGTAGTGAATGGAAGAATACTGGATAATGGTTCCTAAAAAATATGAAGATTTCTAGCAGTTGTTATTTTCTCCCATTCACAGAAACTGGTAAATGTAATAAAATAACTTTTTCACATGAGGCAGACATACTAGCATTAGTAATGATCCCTATAACATGATGCTATGTGTTTCTCACTGCCTGTCTGCCTGTTACATCCCTGTTGCTCATCTTTGTGCAATGGGTCTCTTTTACTTCTGTGCTGGCAAGCCATCAGTACAGTGATGTCAGAGGACAGGATTATCCTCCTCTCTCACTTTCTGCTCTTCTCCTTCACTATTCACAACCTGCCAGTTTACGGTTAATTTATATGTTACAGTTATATTTGTCTCTTTTGTTGTTGCTGCAGTAATGGATTGCTACATTGTCAGAATTGTGCAAATGAAGACAGGTATGAAATCAAACGTGCTCAACCTGGTATGCATCTTCTATCAATTATATTGCTACTGCTATGGAATAGAAGCTTCATGTGATAATGTCCTGGATTGTATTATGAGCTTGGAAATGTTGTCTGAAATCCTACCTCAGATGTAGCAATGATGTAATAGCCATGATTCATTTTTTGAACTGACTCTCCAAACTCACATTGAAATATAGGAAGTCACACTAAGAGATAGCGTTCTGGGGTGCTGATATGTGGGCTACTGAAGGGTGATATGTCATGTTCTGTCCTGACAGGAAGTGAGAGTGGGTCAACCAGAAGCAGGGACCTTTAAAATGTCATGTTGCATTTATTTTGGGGGATTGCTGCTTGCTGGTGTGAGGAGGCTGGGTGTATTATCTTTCAATCCTGCTTGCCAATGCTGCAGAACTCATTTCATTGGTACATCTGGCTGGATTTTAAGGTGAATTGGTCAAGAAGGCATTCAAACTCTAGACTAAAACCACTATACTACATTGTCTCTTATTTGTGAAAATGTAGGCAATTGGGCCACATGAAGTCAATTTGCCTTATTTTGACGTATAGAAATTATTGAGGGGGAAATTCCTGGAAATTCTTCTTTATACACAGTATTTTACATTGGTTAGTGTATGCAATTGATTGTTCTTTCCTGTCATTGCAGTAAGGGGGCGGTGGAAGCAAACTACACAGACACATAACTTTATGATTTTTCTGTAAGCATCAATGGAACTATTTAGTCTCCAATTCATTATGCCACAAAGTAGGCTGGCTGAGATGTTGTGCTTCATAATTTAATAGATGAGCATACATTTTCTGCTATAATTTCAGTTTAGTATAAATTTCAGACTGCTCTATTGATAATTTCTGCATCCTTAAAATGCAGTTGGAAAATAATGTAGTTTAGGAATCACACAATGGTTGACAGGCTCATTGTGCTTAAATGGTCTTTTCAATTTCAATTCCACCTTCCTCCAACTTGAAAACTTTAGAGAGTCATTAGGGACTTCTAAGGTAGCTTCAAAACCGATTAAGTGGTTCTACCTCATTCAACCCACACTGCTTTAACAATTGGTTTTTTAAACAATTGGTGGAAACTTTCAAGACCCCCCCCCCCTTTCTCTCTATTTGAATTTCTATAGACACACTTTTTTCTTAACAATGATGGGATTATTTAACAGCTGAATAGGGTTCAAAGTATTATGTTTTTCTATATGCATTCCCAAGGTCACTTGAGAAGGAACTACATTTTGAATTCCTTAATCAGTACTCATTGAGTAATGACATCATGAGCAAATTCTGTGGAAATGGAGAAATCCTGGATCATATCCTATCCCATTTACTTATGAAACCCCATTATCTTCTTTCCCAGCCACAGTCTCTCAGCATGACTGACTGACTGACTGACTGACTGACTGACTGGCTTTATTATTTCTGAGTCGCCCTCCACGTTAGTGCTCCGGGCGACTTACACACAACAAATTCCACAATTAAAATAGAGTATTTTAAACTAGATTAAAATATTCAGTGGTTAAATGCAGGGGCCAGGCTCGGTATTTGAGTTCCTGGTTCTGCATTAACCATGGGCTTTCCTAAATAGCCAGGTCTTCAGAGCAGGATTGTTGTGAAGAGATAACAATAGGTAGAATGATGCAGATAAGTGTAATACAGTAACTTGAATTCTTTGGGATAAAAACATCCTCAGTGAAGTAAAAGAGCATCTGGGGAGCAAATTTGGGAAGTGTTTGTCTATTGAACTATGACTCTGGAAATCAGGATTCAATTCCCCACTTTGCAATGGAAACCAACTGGGTGACCTTGGGCAAGCCACACATTTACACAACCACCCTGTGGTATGGAACAGTACATAGGAAAAAGAAACACCATAAACAAGCCCAATGGCATAAAATGATTTTTCATATACAGCATATAATCACACAGATATGCAAGACATGTTACACACATAGTGCAGAATAGGTTTTCCCTTATGTAACTGTTATGGAACAGAGACGGCAGTGGCTGAGTCCAGGAGTTAAAAGATAACAAAAGTTTATTTGAACAACAAATGGAAGGTGGAATAACAAAAAATATAGGAATTCCGGTCGGCGCTGAATGGCGATCAGCCACACTCTCAGTTGCTCTGAGAGCGACAAGCCCTTCGGAGCCGGGTAGAGCTCTATATTGCTCTCCCCCTGGCTTCGGAATTTGATATCAGGGTTGCGAATCCAAGGTCTATCAACCTGAGCTCGAGATGTGTGTCTACGTTCGCGGGGGCCACTGATCGGCTTGGCTCTGAGGACAAGGAAAGCAGGCGCCGGACTTGCCAAACGTGCTAACATAGCATGAAAATGATCGCCAGCGCGGATTTTAAAAGTATTTGTGAGTACTGAATTTAATCCAGAACTACAAATTAAGCTTTACGACGCTCTAGAACCGATCGAGCACAGCTCACAGAATAAATATCACCCTGGGTGAGGAAAAAATGATTTAAATCTCATTTAAACCCCAAGGGTAATTCCAGTGTTGTGATTCTTATATCTAACCTGGACAAACAAGAAAGTAAAGAAAAGTTGATAAGACTGTGGAGCCTTAGAGAATTTCAGAGGAAATGTACCTTGCCTGGAGGTTGCTGCAGCAAAGAAGCCGAGGTGGCCTTGAATACGCGGAGGATGCCATTACTGCCATTACTGGCACTTAAAGAAGGGAGAAAAGAGGAGAGGAGAAGTGTAGTGTTAACCCTTTCCAGTCCACGGCCTCACCAACATAGCCCAACACAACCCAGCGGATCAAGAGGAGGAGGCGTGAGCTATTTGGACGCTGAGGGGAGGAGGAGAGCCTGACGAGCCGGATGAGAACACGCCCTCGAACTGAGTTACTCACGAGAAGACCCAAGAAGTGCAGGGAGCCGTGCATGAGGTGAAGAGGAGTGACGAGACGCTAAGATAGAGGAGGAGCAAAGGCGGAGCTTCGCTAAGAGGGAAGGAAAGTTAAGGAGCAGATATTTGACACCAAACACCAAACACCAAGACACCAGAACTTATATTGCGGGGAAGAGGGAGTTCAGTCATGCCTGACCAGTGGATATAGTGGATATAGTGACATTCAGATCTAGAGACATCTGGAAGAAAGAGAGGCGGCAGTAGAGACCAGGCAGCACCCAGCTGAACTGACAAGAAATCCAGACACCGTCTTCCAGGATAGCAAAGGTGTGTGAAAAGGACTAAGATAAGAAACAGCATCCCATCAATTATGGCCTCTTACAAAGGTAAAGAAGCGTCAAAGGAGACAATGAATAATAAGAAAACTCCTGGAAGGAGAGACTCGTCCCAGAAAGACCTTACCCTAGAGGATTTGTTTGCAGAAATACAGAAAATATCAAGGAAACAAGATGACTTGGTGAATAAGCAAGAGGACCAAGAGCGCCTCTTAAAAGACCAGGAAAGGTTAATAGAGGATGAGATGTCTAACCTTAAGAAGGACCTGAGAGGGGACATAGCAAATATTGAAAAAAATGGACTCCATGCAAGAAGAAATAAAAGTAATACAACAGAAAGAGGCAAAGTTAGAATCAAAACAATACCTCTTAGAAAAAAACCTCAGGAAGAAAATTGAGAACTTAGAGATGCTGAATAGAAAGCTATTAGACCAACAAGATCTTTTGGACTATAAAGAAAAGGAATTTCAGCTTCGTTTCAGAAATGTGGATGAGGATGAGGACCAAGAAGACATCAGGGGTATTATGATTGATATCATTGCCAAATTGCTCCGGATATCGGCGGACGAAACTGACAAAGAATTAGACAGAATCTTTCGAATTTCTATGAATTTTTCGAGAAAGAATAATGCCATACGTGATGTACTGGTCTTCTTCAATAGGATAAAAACGAGAGATGAAGTCTTGAAAGAGAATGCGTTGAGCCCATTTTTTTCAATAAAAGGAAAATTATAATTATGAAAGAGATCCCTTCTTCAATCCTATTAAAAAGGAAAAAATACTACATTCTGATGGACGAACTAAAAAAACAAAACATCAAATTTAGATGGGAGAAGAAAGAGGGACTAATGTTAACGATCCGTGGAAAGAGGCACTGGATAACAACAGAAGAGAAAGCAAAACAGTTCCTGCAGGATCTCCGGAAAGGAAAATACTCACCAGAAAAAAGGGGAAAAGACGATAATAAGGAAGAAGAGGAGGCCCCTGAACAAGACAAGGAGGAAGAGGAGGGGGATGGTGAAATTCAACAGAAACAGGGGAAAAGAGGGCAGGGCCCAGCAGAGCCCCCAGAATGGACCATGCAGACGAGAGCACAAAAGGTAGAGGAGTTAAGAAAGTTCTTTAATGGAAATTAGTTTCATTTCTAACAATGTTAACGGGCTTAATAACAAATTTAAAAGAAAAAAGAGTTTTTAACCACCTCTATGGCAAAAAGGCGGAGGTAGTGGCATTACAAGAAACCCACATTAAAGACAGTGATGTAGGCTACCTGGTCCAGGACAGATTGGGAAAAGTTTTTCATTCATCTTCTCAAAAGAAAAAAAAGAGGGCTGGCAATTTATATTAAAGATGTCTTGAAACCCTCCCTGTCCTTTAAAGATAGGGAAGGTAGAATGGTTGGATTTAAATTACAATGGGAAAACAAACAGGTGCTTGTATGTAATATATATGCGCCAAATGGCCCAAAAGTTAAGTTTTTTAGAGATCTCAAAAAATCTATTGTCAAGGAAACATATGATGAACTAATTATTTTGGGAGATTTTAATGGGGTGGTAAGAAATGACTTGGATAGATCTAATAGAAGAAAGAATGCAAGAAAGAGGGGCACGGGATAACTACCAAAAGAAGCTCTAGAAGTCCTAGATGACTTAGAGACTAGAGATATCTGGAGACAGCAAAACCCAGGGTCAAAGGATTTTACTTTTTACTCTGATAGATTCAGTACATGGTCGAGAATAGACATGGCCTGGTCATCAAAAAATATATTAACAAAGATCAAAAAAAATTGACATAACACCAAAAATCCACTCTGATCATTCTTTTCTTGAATTTAAATTAGGTCAGACAAAACACCAGAGGAGGTGGAGGTTGAACGAAGATCTTCTGAATAAAGACGATCAGATATTAAGGTATAAGAAAATTCTTGACAAATACTTCATTCTAAATTTAAACCACGATACCCCAGAAAAGATCATCTGGGATGCATCCAAAGCAGTCATAAGAGGCCACTTCATCCAACAAAACATTATTAGAAACAGAAATAAAAATAAAATAGATAAAGAGCGGATGGCAGAAATTGGTAAAGTAGAAAATCAATTAAAACAAGACCCAAAAAATAAAGAAATAAAAAACAAATTAGGTTCCCTTCTAAAACAAAAAGAAATATGTGACCTTGAAAAAAAATTTTTAAAATATCTCAAACAACGCCACTTTCAAAATGCCAATAAACCGGGCAGGTGGCTAATGTCAAAAATCAGAGAAAAAAGCATCGAAATCATATTGTACACATTTCAGAAAAAGGCAAAACCTATAACGAAGACACAAAAATCACAAATTTTATAAAACCCTATATGCTTCAGACAACATTAAAAAAGAAAATATTCAAAAGTACCTAAGTGATAAGAAATTATCCAAGATATCAGAGCTGCAGAGAGAAAATCTTAATCGTCCAATTACAAAACAGGAAGTGCTCATGGCCATAAAGAAACTAAAAAATAATAAAGCGCCGGGCCCGGATGGCGTAACAGCCAAATATTATAAAGTGTTCGCGGATGAGTTAGCGCCTCACCTATGTAAAATTATGAACAATGCCCTGTTAGACAAAGAAATCCCAGATTCTTGTATAGGTGCTACTATAACAGTAATACAAAAGCCAGATTTACCCAGTACTGAACTTAAAAACTACCGCCCCATATCGCTGTTAAACCTAGATTATAAACTTTTCGCAAACATCCTGGCCGAGAGGTTGAAGGTCTTCTTGAAAGACTGGATCAATCCTGATCAAACAGGATTCTTACCGGGCAGACAAGCAAAGGAAAATGTTAGAGTCATAATATACTCTATTGAATATTATAAATTAAACATACAAAAAAAAGTAGCCTTCCTTTTTATAGATGCCGAGAAGGCATTTCATAGGGTATGTTGGGATTTTCTATTGCTGTTGATCCAGGAACTAGATATGGGTTTTGGTTTTTCCAACGCGATCAAAGCCATTTATACCAAACAATCGGCAAAAATTATTGTCAATGGCGAGGAAACGAAGCCATTCCCGATCTGTAAAGGCACCAGACAAGGGTGCCCCCTCTCACCCCTGTTGTTTATTTTAGCCTTAGAAGTATTGTTGACCAATATTCGGGAAGATGAGGAGTTAAAAGGTCTAAGGATTTAAAAAAATCAACTGAAGGTCAGAGCTTTCGCAGACGACCTGGTCTGCATTATTGAAAACCCGAAAGAAAACATCATGAAATAGATATATAAGATGGAGTTATACGGAAGGGTAACGGGGTTCAAAATCAACAAAAATAAAACAAAGATGTTAATAAAAAATATAGACCAAAGTGAAAAAGATGAGATAGTTAGAGCAACAGGAATAAAAAGTACAAAGAAAGTGAAATATTTGGGCATAACTTAATCGCCAAATAATATAAATCTACTTAAAGATAATTATATTATGAAGTGGAATGAAATTAAGAAAAAGTTAGATAAATGGAAATGCCTAAACATCTCACTTCTTGGCAGAATATCCATAATTAAAATGAACGTACTTCCAAAGATGCTCTTTTTGTTTCAAAACCTCCCTATACTCTCTAACGACAACCTATTTAGGATCTGGAAAAGGGACCTCTCCAAATTCATTTGGAGAGGCAAGAAACCCAGGATCAAGTGGGTAAATATGATAGATGAAGAGAGAAGAGGTCTGGGTGTGTCTGATTTGAAAGTATACTTTGAGGTCTGCGCATTAGAGTGGGTAACTGAGTGGGCCGCTCTGAGGAACGAAAACTTGCTTTCCCTGGAAGGCCACGACCTTAGAGTCGGCTGGCACAGTTATTTGTGGTATAATAGGACTAAGATTGAAAGCAATTTTAGAAATCACTGTATTCGAAAACCACTCCTAAAAATATGGCTTAAGTATAAAGACATTCTTTATGATAAAACCCCACTCTGGATTTCGCCCCAGGAAGCCTTTTTCAGGCGGCAATACGGAAAAAATGACTGGTTAAGTTATAGGAGCCTACTTAAAAAAGAGAACAACGAATGGCGGCTCAAGGACCTCCCCGAGATGAAGGAACTGGATGTGACCTTAAATTGGCTTAATTACTTGCAAATTAGGGATATTTTTAATAAAGATAAAAGCAAAGGATTTGAAAATCACCAGAAACTCTGGGATAAAATTTTAGTAAAAAAACAAAAGGATAGCAGTACTTTATAGAAAATTATTAGAATTCCAAATGGGAAAAGAGACAATAAAACATTGCATGATAAGGTGGGCTCAAGATTTGGGTCACGAGATTCCTCTAACTCGTTGGGAGAGACTTTGGAACATCCATTGGAGGTACACCTATTCCTATGACCTTAAGGAAAATAATATTAAGATCTTCCACAGATGGTATTTGACACCTACAAAAATAGCTAAATACACAAAAAATTATGATATCATGTGCTGGAAATGTAAATCCGTCCCTGGCAGCTTTCTTCATATGTGGTGGAACTGCAAAAAAGTAAAAAAAAATACTGGGAAAATGTACATACAGCAATGCAATCCATGCTGAAGTTAAAATTCCCCCTGAAACCTGAATATCTTTTGCTAGGACTCATAGACTTTAAGATTGATAAAAATACTGAAAAGCTTTTTGTATACTGTACTACAGCAGCCAGGATGACTCTGGCAAAAAAGTGGAAAGAGGAAAAACCTCCTGACCTGAAGGAATGGCTCTGCAAACTGTTCGAGATATTGAAAATGGACATTCTAACCCAGAAGATGTCGTACGAGACTAACCGAAGAAATACCAACTGGGGTTTAGTGACTGAATACCTAAAAAAAAGAAAATTACGACTTGTGGACGGATATAGATATTTAGTTTTCAAGAATTTTCAGTGTATTAATTTCTAAGGGGGATATTGGTGTAGTAGATCGGTTATGTTAAGAGACAAATAATCATGATGGGGCGACCCATTGCACTTCCAACTGATATATGGGGCAGTCTGTTAAGCTGGAAGTACTCATGTGGTGTTTTGTTTTCTATGTTTTGTTTGTTTTTGTCTAAATACGACTAGGTTTCGTATTTGTGGTCAATGTTTTGTGTTGTGTTGCTTTTAGCAATGAAACTTCAATAAACATTTTTTTTTATAAAAAAAGAATAACAAAAAATAGCCTATCTTCGGCTTAAAAAACCCACAATAATCCCAGGAAACCCAAACAAAACTGCTGTGGATATGAAAACTCAAAAACAAACACCAGATGTCCTTCTGCGTCGTCCACTCAAAGGAATGTTCATGAAGCGAAGTCCAAAACCGGTCCAGGAGTCAGAGGGCAGGAGAAAGACACAAGGAAAAAGGAGGAGACGTTCCAGGGTCAACAGGAGCTGAGTATAATAAAGCACATAATTCACAGCCCCCATAAAACACAGCATCTACCTCCCTCCATGTAATACGATACCAAACACTCTGTAGCAGGAGCTCACAGCAGTCACAGCGAAGTCAAGAGGTACACGGCAGCAGCTAAACAGAGAAGCAGACATGAATCCCAAAACCCCCCACCTTTTCCCAAAATCAGCTAGAGCTGCCATAGCAGCTCTCCCAAGGAACAAAGTGGATAGATAACCCAATAAAGTCACAAGTAATCTGGAAACCAGGATCAAAGATACAGGAAAACAGGAACACAGGATTCACGAACCAGCATACCAACTCCTTGACCATCGTGAGGGTCAAGCCAAATACTCACTTCTCTTATAGCACTAAGAATCAGAGTCATCAGAGAACCCGCCCTGTTCCAGGGCAGCAGCATTCTCATTCCTTTCAGCTGCTGCACCATGCCCAGACCTCCAAGCCAGCCAAAGCTCTTGATTACTTAAAGAGCCCTCCTCAGCTTCTGAATGAGTAGATGGTCAGTCTTGATCCATCTGAAACCCCAGAAATGCGCTGTCCCCTGAGTCTGCATTGCATACATCTCTCACTTCCTGCACTAATGCCGAATCTTGGTCCGTATCACTTTCTTCTGACTGTAATTCTGCATTCCCTGAAAACCCTTCAAACGTATCAGACTCAGAAGGCTCCCTAAGTACATGCTGAATCTTTCTCCTCTGTTCCCTGTCTTTGTCAAGGCTTGAAGCGCTCGCAACTCTCTTGACCCCAGCTGTAGAAGCCTGATCCTCCAGAGCCGCGCCCCAAACCAAGCTACTGCTTGATGTTACTGCCTCAGCATCTTCCTCAATGCTACTACCTGTAGTAACTGGAGGCTTATTCACAACAGTAACAGTAATGAGCATAGAATCCACATTAAAAAAGAAGAAGGATTGCGGTGAGTCATCCCATCTGAATCAATCCATGTCTTATGACTATATAAGGGAATCGCCAGATCCTTAAGAAAATACAACAATATGAAGGTCTCTTGTAGATAGATATCAATACCAATGAGTATCCATCAATAAAGGTCCAAAGAAAATCATATGTAGTCCAATAATCAGGTGAAGTCTCTCGGTTGTGCAAAAAGAAAACCTGGAAGTTCCCAAAAGCCTCAAAATCGGCTGGACTGGTAAATAAAGTTAATCAATCCCACATCCACTCAGTGTAGGGATAAGTATCAAACATAGGTCAACATGAGATCACAAATTGTTCACAAATGTTCATTTTGAGCGCCAAATGCACTATGGAGAGGCAATTCATACGCTAAGATCCACGATGGTACTAGGTAGATGGCCATGCCCGTTTCGCCGAAAATCCGACTTTTTCAAGCGGAAAGTGAATGAATGCCAGGACCCAATGGAAGGTACGAATTCCAACAGATAAAACACATGGACAGTCATAAATATTTATTTATTTATTTATTTATTTGTTCAGGCTTCTATGCCGCCGACTCCCGGGGGCTTGCGGCGGCTCACAGGAGCCAAAAGGCAACAATAAAAACAGTGATAAAAACAGCAAAAGCAAATTAAAACAACAAAACAGGTAAAACAGCTAAGCTGTACAGCAGTAGCATACATAAAATGCACGGGCCTATTCTCCAAAAGCTTGCTTGAATAAGTGGGTTTTGCAAGCCCGTCTAAACGGGAGCAAGTCCCTCAGGGCCCTGGTTTCGGCCGGGAGGGCGTTCCATAGCGTAGGAGCTATAACTGAGAACGCCCTCCGGCGGGTAGATGTTAAGCGTGCCAACCTTGTTGATGGTATCTCCAGGAGGTTAGCATCCTCAGACCTTAGTGATCTCGATGGGCAGTATGGAGTGAGACGGTCCCTCAGATACGCTGGCCCCAGGCCTTGTAAGGCCTTAAAGGTAAGAACCAACACTTTGAAGGCAACCCGGTGCTCAATAGGTAGCCAGTGCAGATCCTGCAAAACAGTGTTATACGGCAACCTGCTGGAGTGCCAGACAGGAGCCGGGCGGCAGTGTTCTGCACCAGCTTGAGCCTCCGGATAGCCGACAGAGGAAGGCCAACGTAGAGTGCGTTACAGTAATCTAGCCTCGAGATGACCGTAGCTTGGATCACCGTGGCCAGGTCGCTCCGGGAGAGATAGGAGGCCAGCCTCCTTGCCTGGCGGAGATGGAAAAAAGCAGCCTTGCTGACCGCAGAGACCTGGGCCTCCATGGTCAGCTGGGAGTCGAGGTGGACCCCCAGGCTCTTCACAGACGACGATGGGCATAGCGCCACACCGTCCAGGGTTGGAAGCTGGGCACCTACCCCGCCCGGGCGACCCAGCCACAAGATCTCCATCTTCGCCGGATTCACCCTCAACCTACTGGCTCGCAGCCATCCAGTAACGGCCTCGAGGCAATGTTGGAAATTATCGGGGACGGATCCCGGCCTGCCCTCCATCCTCAGAATGAGCTGGGTGTCATCAGCGTACTGGTGGCACTCCAGCCCATAACTCCGCACCAGCTGTGCAAGCGGCTGCATGTAGATGTTAAATAACAGAGGGGAGAGAATGGCCCCCTGCGGAACTCCACAAACTAGTGGGGAGCCCTCAGAGACCACCTCGCCCCTCCTCACACGCTGAGACCGCTGGTGGAGGAAGGAGGTCAGCCATTTAAGGGCTGTCCCCCTCACTCCAGCCATGGCCAGGCGGTGGATCAATAGATTGTGGTCGACCGTGTCAAACGCTGCCGTGAGGTCCAATAACACGAGCAGCGCAGACCCGCCTTGGTCGAGCTGGCAGCGGAGTTGGTCTGTGATGGAGACCAGAACCGTCTCCGTCCCGTGCCCCAAATGGAAGCCGGACTGGAAGGGGTCTAGCCATGTCGCATCATCTAAGAAGGACTGTAGCTGCTCCATTACTGCCCTCTCAACCACCTTGCCCAGGTACGATAGATTCGACACTGGGCGGTAGTTGGAGGGAATCGCAGGGTCCAATGACGGTTTCTTCAGCAATGGAGCTACCACCGCCTCTTTCAAGCACTCTGGAAAGACTCCTTGCTCAAGGGAGCTGTTTATGATATTCAACAGAGGCCCACGTAGCCCCTCCAGGCAAGATCTAACAAGCCAGGAGGGGCACGGGTCGAGGGAGCAGGTGGTAGGGCGAGCTGCGGCCACTATCTTATCAACAGCATCTGCGTCCAGTGGCCGAAACCGGTCGAGGGTGGGCCCGGCGGAGGGCCATGGAGTCTCAAGCTCTCTTACTGTATCAACTGTGGCTGGAAGGTCCCGGCGGAGGCTCAGTATCTTGTCTGTAAAAAAGCTCTGAAAAGCTCCGGCAGTAAGGGCCTGATCACTATTTTTTGGGACAGTAGGGACCGTCGTCAGGGACCGAATTACCTTGAACAATTGAGCCGGGCGTGAGCTAGCAGACGCTATCAAGGCGGAGAAATACTCATTTTGGCCGCCTTGACGGCATGCTCATAAGCCTCTTTAATTAGCTTATAAGCGGATACTGATGCTCCGTCTCGGAGTTTCCTCCACTCGCGCTCTAGCCGTCTCCTCTCCCGCTTCAGGGACCTAAGATCCCCTGTATACCAGGGGGATCGGCGGTTGCGGGGGCGGAGAGGACGCCTAGGGGCAATCTCGTCAAGAGCTCTAGCTAATGAGGTGTTCCAAGCCTGAACCAGCTCATCGACCGAGACGCTGATAGACTCCAGGTCCCTTAGAGCATTCAGGAACCTTTCGGGTTCCATAAGTCTCTTCGGGCGAACGAAAATCTGTTCGGCGCCCTTGCATGGAGGGGGCGGTTGCTCAACCCGGATCCTTAGAGCACAGTGGTCCGACCATGGAACCTCTATTACGGAGGCTAGGTCCACTTGAACCCCTGCGCTGAACACCAAATCGAGAGTGTGCCCGGCCGAGTGTGTGGGTCTCGAGCTACAAAGGGAGAGGCCCAATGTCGCCATGGTCGAAATTAGGTCCGCGGCTGCAGATGGAACGGAGGCTGCGTCGGCGTGGACATTGAAGTCCCCCAGGACAATGAGCCTGGGAAACCTCAATGCCCACTCCGACACAGTCTCCAGCAGCCGCGCCAGGCTCTCTGCCGGTGCGCTAGGCGCATGGTACACCAGCAGAATCGCCAGGCTCTCCGGGGACTCCCACACCAGGCCGACACTTTCAAGTCCCGAGGTGACAAGCGCAGGGATCGCTCTAAGGTGCAATCCATCACGGGAGAGTATTGCCACCCCCCCCCCCCCTGTCCCTCATTCCTATATACCACACAGTTTGTAAACCAGATAGACAATAGGCAATATTATTGGCTATACATACCAGGAAGGGTTTCAACATGAGTATCCTTTCGTGAACAATTTGTGGTCTCATATTGACCTATGTTTCATATCTATCTTTTCCCTATGTACTGTTCCATACCACAGCGTGGTTGTGTGTTTACAGTTCTGTAACCTTTCCACTATGCTGTTAGTAAAGCCACACATTTAGCACTAGAAAACCCTGTGACAGTGTTGTAGGGAAATGGCTTGAAGGTACATAGCAGGCTGACTAAGTAATTGAGCAAGTGGGGGAACATCAAGGCTCATTTCTCCCTCATTTTAGAGCTATTGGGATGAAACTTGCTATAGTTGTACCACACATTTTCCACAGTTAGCCAACCAAATTTCAGAACCTTATGCTTATCAACTAATTTTGGGGAAGTTTTGAATGTTTTATAAACATTAAAATACCAGAAGAGCTATCTACTTGAATTTAATATACAATGCACAAGATAACCAAGGCATCAATTCCCAGAAGTTTCAGAAAGATTCACACATTTATGGATTTCTGGATATTTTCAGAAAGTTCAGGCAAAAACATTTATCCTCCAAAGAAGTCACAAAAGGAATCCCCTTGAATGTCTGTCTGTCTATATGACTCATAATTAACCACATCACTTCAATTTAGCACACATTTATACTTTCTTATTTTAGTCCTCTTTGCAGATTCAATAATTTTGTTTATTATTATTACTACACAAACTCTAAACGGCTGGCTGCTGCAGCCCTCATTGGAGCTTTCTGCTTCTGAGCACTGCATTCTGGGAAATGTAGTCTAGGGCAGGCCTTTTGAATTCTCTGCCACAGGGCGTTTTGTCTTTCCAAACTGCATTTCCCAAAATGCTGTGTACTCAGTCTCCCACCCAACTCTGCTAGTCCTGCTCCCAGCTACCCTTCCTTATGGCAACTGGCAAAGGGTTTTAATTTAAGCACTAGCAATGGAGTTTTGGGCAAAGTTGCTTAATACTTATACTGAAAATAAAACTGACTTTGGGGGGCATCCAAATGTTACAGAATCTTAATGGAAATGATTGGTGAGTGTTTTGATTCTAAAATTCCCCTTTCCTGTATGTTTCTAAAATCAATTAACAGGAATGAATTTAATAAATTAGATATGAGTTACCAGGAGTAACAATATTTTTGCACCCCCCCCCAATAGCTATTATATAAGGATGAAAGGATAATGTGCAAAAATGGAAAGGGATTTATATCACCTTGAGCTCATGGGAGGAAATATGAAATATAAATATACAATAAATGCATGCTGCAAATCTAAATACCCAAGAGGTACTAGGTTCCTTCTGATCTTGGAAGCTACTGTAAGATTTGGATGGAAGATTACCAATCAATACCAAGTGCTACATTTCAGGGTCAGTATAACTTAACAATTGACTTGAAGGAACACATAAACACATTATGATGCATATATCACAATGTTGAATCATATCCGTGGTGTTCTAGTCCGGCATTTTCTTCACACAGCAACCAGACAGCTGCTTTTGGAAAGCCTATCAGAAGGAAATCAGGCAATCACCTTTCATATCAGCTCCAGCAAATGATATACAGTTGACATTGAAGGCAGTGTATACCCATTTTGCCTAGCAAGCAACCAGCCTGTGAATTTATCTAATCACTTTCCTAAAGCTCTTCAAGGTGATAACTATCAGTATGTATTGTGGCAGTAAGTTTTACTATGAATTTTATTAAAACAAAGTACTTTTATCTTCCTTGGATCTTTTTTCATTGAGCTTCAATAAATGACCTTAAGTTCCTGTATTATGGTCTTCACACCACATATTATTTTATATAATTCTTTCATGGAACCCATTATTCGCCTATTTTCAAAGCAAAAACTGTTCCAGACACTACAAACTTTTCATAGGAGTGTTTTAGTAACACACACAAATCAACAAGTAGATAATAGATAAATATATAGATAAGAGTGGGGAAACTGCAAGTCACTTCTGGTGTGAGAGAATTGGCAGTCTGCAAGGACTTTGCCCAGGGGGTGCCCAGATGATTGATGTTTTACCATCCTGTGGGAGGCTTCTCTCATGTCCCCACATAAGAAGCTAGAGCTTGACAGATGAGAGCTTACCCTGCTCCCCAGATTTGAATCGCCAACCTGTCAATTGCGTCACTGGGGGCTCTTAGAGATAGATAGATAATAGACAGCTAGACTGACTTTCACATGAAAGTTGACTAGAACTCAGCTCAGGTATATTTTCAGAAGGATTGGCAACTAATTGACCATAGCAATGAAAAGTTCTGAACTTTCAACAACTCTCATAGTTCAATTTTTTTGGGAAAGAATCCAGGAAATTGTTAAATCTGTAACTTTAGCTCTGTTTATTCAACATGAAATCAATACAAGCCTTTGTTTGTGTTAAGACTTTGGGATTTGACCCATAGTGAAGTGCGTTATTGCATCTCGGTAAATAGACCCAAACAATAAACTCAGATTAATAAAGACAAGAAAAATCTAATGAACAAATTCCTGTTTTCGGCTGTTCAGGCAAGTGTGATGATATTTTCTGGTATTTTCCTTTCTCTCTCTCTCTCTCTCTCTCTCTCTCTCTCTCTCTGCAAAATATTAGATTTGATCAAAGGCAGACACACTCAAAGTTGACAATTTGACTCTATCTGTCATATAACAATTTTGTTATGTTTGTTTGCGTCTATTTTCTTAAATTGGGATTATAATTAGAAATAATGTATTGTGTACACAGAAGACAGATTTCGACACATCTGAGACTAGGTATATATGTATCATGATCAGCGAAAACCTCCCATTCTGAACCATTATTTTTATGTTGCCCAGAAAAAGGACAGTCCATGGTGTCTGGCAAACCAAGGGTCAGAATAATAGTGTTGGACCCCACATGTAGCATTTATGGCTTTACAGAAAGTATAAAGTGTTATAAAACTCTGCATTTTAAGCTTGGCATTTCTACTGATATATCAGCGCCTCTGAATATTGCAGAGAATAAATTGTCATATATTTGCAGATTCATACTTCTTATTTTTCTGGGGGGGGGGGGGGACCAGCTCATCTCATGATGTTAATTTAAGAGAAGCAACTTTAATTTCACAAGGCAAAGTAGTTTATGCTTATTGTATAAAATAGGGCCCTCTGGTGGCACAAATAGTTAAACTGCTGAGCTGCAGATCTTTCTGACTGAAAGGTGGGCAGTTAGAATTTGGAGTGGGGTGAGCTCCCGCTGTTAGCCCCAGCTTCTGTCAACCTAGTAGTTCAAAAATATGCAAATGTGAATAGATCAATAGGGACCGTTCTGGCAAGAAGGTAATGGCACTCCAGGCAGTCATGCTGGCCACATGACCTAGGAGGTGTCTATAGACAACGCTTGCTCTTCCGCTTAGAAATGGAGATGAGCACCCCCCCCCCCCCAGACTTAATGTCAGGGGAAACCTTTACCTATAAGAAAAATGGATAAATATCCAGACAAGATATTTTTCAGGAGCAGAATACTACAAATTTATTGGTATACTGGATTTATAGTATGCTGGAAATATATATGGCCAATCACTCTGCAGTAGGCAATGCCTCAAGTTAACCTGTTGCACATCAGTATAGTCCTTTCCCAATCACCAAGTTAAACTGAGGAATTTGGAAACATGGGAGCTGGAATTTCAGGAAGTTCATCACATTGCACAATTGATACATTTGGAATAACACTGTATGTACAACCCAAATAAAGATGCCACCTTTGCTCAACCTTTTAGAAGGTATTACTGCTTGTGTAACTCAGTGTACATCAGCAAAATTTAAAGACATAATAGTATTAGTCTGGAAAAGCAGCATGCAAAGAGATCTTGTAGTAACTTAGAGATGAACTGATAAAATGAGACCAAAGAAGTAGACTTAGGTTGAGTCGACATGGACATGAAATCTTGGGCTCACCTTAAGTTGACTCCTGGCTGTCTTCATGACTTTCTTGTACTTCTGGTGAGTGCCACGAGTTATCCTTGGTAAAACAGCTTTGCAGACAAAATCGAGTGATCTCCTGGAGTTACTGGAAACTCTGGAGCATTTCACAACTTTGGAGCAGTGTGGACAGCTGGATTGGGTCTACTTTGGCTGATCAAGATGTTCAGTGCTACTCCCCATTGGCCATGGAGTTCCTTGTGAGCCATCATTGTCACATCTACTGATATCAGAATGGGGCCCCCAGGTGATCAGAAAGAGGGCTCGCAAGGGGAAGTGGTGGTGAGCATGAAACTCCTTAAAATATGAGAAATGCTTCCAAATTCTTTTTCTGAAGCAAATCAAATATTTTGATGGCTTATTGATGTCATCTAATTTTTATTTTGATGACCTTTTTCACCCCAACAGTAGTTTTATATTTCATTTATTTGCTCATTGCATTTGTATGCCACTTTTCTCTCAGAGTTGGACCCAAGGTGGCATAGATGGGAAACATTCCTCATTTTTTGGTGCTGTCCATCTTTCCTTTAGAAAGATTGTATATTTTGAAAGAAAGGGAAGATATTTTATATAACTCCCATGTGGATAGCTTTAGTATCACTAATGTACACCTAAGTGATTGGTCATAGCTTGTATTAACATTTTAAAATGTTGATTTTCCCCTTCATACTGTTTACTTATGCCTGCTTTTAATAGATTTACCGTTTAAATAATTCAAATCTGGGTTTTAATAGTTTAATTGCTTAATGTGTTTTTAACGATATTGTTAGTCATCATGTATGAATTATTTTAATGGCATGATGCAATAGAATTGCATATATATGTATTTCTCTCTCTGTGTGTGTGTATATAATTATTAAATGTATTTTATTTAGAATTCATATATTCCAGATGAGTCTTTAAGCATTTTATTGTATTTAACATGTACAGATTGGACTGGATTAAGAGAACCACAAATATGGCCACCAGCATTAAAAATAAGCTTTGTGAGAAGTTAATAAAACTAGTACACATACTACTGTACAAATCAATTTCATTTAAAAGTTGAGAAAAGGTGGGTGGGTGGTTTTCGGGGTGTTTGTGGGGGGGGGGATTATGGGAATTTGATATAACCTATATACATATGATGATGGGCATTCCAGAGAGCAGAGAACGCCAGTGCCACTACACTAGGCTAGGGACCCCAGGTTGCTGCTGCTATTTCCTTACCCAGGCATTCAAAAAGGTCAGAAACGGTGATGCAGCAGAGAGAGGGGGGATTTAGTACTTCTTTTACATTCTTTCAGAACAGACAAGTTCTTGCTTTTCTCCACTCTATTCAGAGAAGGGAATGGTTCCTTTTTTGATAAAATTTCTAATTCTATACATGAGTTCTTTTTTAGTACTTAAAGACAAGGAGGATGCAGGATAGAAAATTCAAAATGGTTATGAGTCAAGATGGACAAGAATCTTTGCCGTTCAGGACTTAACCTATGCCATATTTGCATATAGTTGTTTTGTGTAGAAAATAGCATTTTCTGCACAAAATATTTGTCATCAGGTTGCAGGCATATTACTTGTCATGCATAAAATGTTTCCTGCACAGTGAATGCTACAGTACTAGTTCTGCTTGTGATAATATTTAATAATGAGAGATAGTGGTGTCGCAAATTTAAGGCCCCACATACACTGACCATTTAAAGAAGCTCAAAGCTAGCATCAGGCTGTGGTGGCAAGACAGCAAACTCCCAGGAAAGCATGTGGAAAAAAGCCCTCGATGTGCATCAGTATTCTGTAGTTTGTTTAATCATCATCTGGGTTTCAAACTGGGTCCAGGATTTCCTATGGGATCATCTGCCCAGTGAAACCATTTTTGGTCAATACTAGTTTGAATCTGCATGAAATGGCCAGTGTAGATAGGGACTTATTCACAGGTCTGGGAGTAAATTCTCCTTACAATGCTCCTTAAATGATAGATATATCTACTGGCAAGGTATTACTAATTATAACTACTTAAAATTATGTTGTGCACTTTTAACTTTGAACGCACGGGTAGGTGGAAATACCCAGCTCCTATCTCATATTGGAAGAATGTCAGGCTTGGTTAGTACTTGGATGAGGGATGATCAAGGAATACCAGATACTGTAGGAGGAAATGGCAAACCACCTCAGAGTGTTCTTTATCTAACAAAACCCTATGAAATTTATGGTGTTTAAAAGCAAATGATAATATAATAACACTTTTATATTCCGCCCTTCTCACCCCGAAAGGGACTCAATGCGGATCACAAGTACACATAGACGGCAAACATTCAATGCCATTTTGTATTGATGTACACAGACAGAACAGAAGGAGGTTTTTGTGTCATGCCACAGAAGGTGCTGTCACTCCATCCTCTTATGATGAAGAGCTGTCAGGATTTCCTCATTCCAGCATCTGATCTTCTTTTTCTTTATGGCATTGTAAAAACCTCACCCACTTTTATTAGCGGTACCTAATTTCTCTAATTACAGCTAAAGCTGTTTTCAAACTGCTTAGGTAAATGGTGGGCAGGGCTGATGGTTGGCTGCCCACGTAAACCCGGGGTTCGAGCTTGCAACCTTTCGGTTGATAGATCTTTAGCAGCTGCTGATTTAACCACTGTGCTAAACCTTTGGAACCCTAGGAACCCTATGCATGGCTATCTGCCAGGAGTGCTCCTGCGTTACAGTGGTTTCGACTGGATGCCCTTGTGGTCTCTTTCAACTCTATGATTCAAAATAGACAGGCAAATTGAAAACACTTTTATATAGGAACATGTAACCCTCCAGATGCTGGTGGATTGCTGTCTGCATTAGCTTTAGCCCACAACAATACATGTTTATAGCAGTTGGAATCCAGCACTTTTTTTGCTAATCCACACCTCTCACAACCATGTTTTTAAGTATAATGCACACTGCTTTTTATTCATGGTGGTGTGAAATTACTATATGGTTAGTCAAATGACATCTTTGGATAAGAGTGAAATATAAATATGTTAATATGGCCAGGCTGATGATGATATTGATAACAATGAGGAAGAAACATCTGGGGGGAGGGGGCATTCAAAGTACATATGTATTAGGCATGAGAAAAAAGTTATGAAAATTGAAAGAAATCGGAAGGGATTCGTATGTATGGGACTTTCAAGTTTATACGCATCGCTGCCGCAATCCCGGAAGTGGACTTTCTTTTTCGCACTCCCTGGGCCCAAATTTTCATTAGATTAGTAAATATTTCGGAAAGGTCCCCTATTATCCCCTCCAAAATAGCTTCCCAGACATTACTCACAGTCAGATGGGGCCTTTCCATGCTTGAGGCCTACTTTAACTGAAAGGCCTTTCCTCCAGAAAGTGAAAAAGGAGCCGGACCATAGAGAGATCCAGAGTGGGAGTCCTAGAGCAGCTGGAGGACTCATCAAAAAAGCGGTTTAAACTGCAGGGAAAGAAGCCTAGATAGGAGGGCAGGCGAGAAGGACATGAGGAAGGCTGAAACAATAGCAGAAGGGGTTGAAAACAGCCCGGAGAGGAGCAGGAAAAGTGCAGAATCAAGGAAAAGCCATAGAGTTCAAACCTCCTAGAGAGCTATGGGAAACTGAATGGGGGGGGGAAGCTGCAGTGAGAAGAGCTCTGGAGAAGGTAGGCAACTATTTTATAATTAATAATAAATATATTAATAATATTTACTCCTTCTAATTTCCTGGAAGAAGGACCCTGGGCATTTAATTCTAATAATAATAATAAATATATTAATAATATTTACTCCTTCTAATTTCCTGGAATGAGGGCCCTGGGCGTTTAATTCTAATAATAATAATAAATATATTAATAATATTTACTCCTTCTAATTTCCTGGAAGAAGGGCCCTGGGCATTTAATTCTAATAAGAATAATAAATATATTAATAATATTTACTCCTTCTAATTTCCTGGAATGAGGGCCCTGGGCATTTAATTCTAATAATAATAATAAATATATTAATAATATTTACTCCTAATTTCCTGGAATGAGGGCCCTGGGCATTTAATTCTAATAATAATAATAAATATATTAATAATATTTACTCCTTCTAATTTCCTGGAAGAAGGGCCCTGGGCATTTAATTCTAATAATAATAATAATAAATATATTAATAATATTTACTCCTTCTAATTTCCAGGAATGAGGGCCCTGGGCATTTAATTCTAATAATAATAATAAATATATTAATAATATTTACTCCTTCTAATTTCCTGGAATGAGGGCCCTGGGCATTTAATTCTAATAATAATAATAAATATATTAATAATATTTACTCCTTCTAATTTCCTGGAATGAGGGCCCTGGGCATTTAATTCTAATAATAATAATAAATATATTAATAATATTTACTCCTAATTTCCTGGAATGAGGGCCCTGGGCATTTAATTCTAATAATAATAATAAATATATTAATAATATTTACTCCTTCTAATTTCCTGGAATGAGGGCCCTGGGCATTTAATTCTAATAAATGCTCTGGAGAAGCAAGCCTTGACCAGAGGTGGGCAACTATTTTATTTAATAATAATAATAATATATTAGTGCATGATATGTCCCTGCAAAGAAACCCTGGCTTTTTATAATAATAATAATAATAATATATTAATGCATTATATCTCCCTGCAAGGAAACCAAGGGAAATGTTGCCCCTTGATTTGCCTGTGCTTAAAACAGTGTCAGTCCTGTTTCCCTGCTTTGCCTACTTTAGAACTAATTAATAATTTCGTTACTAATTACGTTACATTTTAGAACTTTTTAGAATTTTTTTTGTAAGTCTTTCTATTACTAATCAAAAAAAAATCCCCCCCCCCATTTGATTTTAGAATCACGATTTTTGGGTTCTAAACCATGCCTGATATGTATGTCTATGAGTCATTCTGAATTCAGCACACAGAAGCTGTCAGTATTAGCCTTAGGTACTTTGATTTTGTAAGTAAAACCAAAAATCTGGAAAATGAAAGAAACAAGAACTTCACTTTAAATATTCATTTCAAAAATCTATTATGTAGCTAGGAAATGTGAAAAAGGGTGCACAATAACAGCATACTCCTTCTGCCTTATAAATAGCACAGAGACTTGGTTAAGACAGCCTGAAAGAAAGACATAAAAATTCTCCCAGTACATTATGCCTGACATATTTGGATGTGAAGAACAGAAATTTAAGGTGAAATAATTCCCAGCTGATTATTTAAAGCAGAAGATGCCATTTTAACTGGGTGGGGTTGGGGAATTCAAAATTGTAAACGTCTGTTGTCAGACGTATTTTTTGATATACAAAGTCACTATATTTCTGGTTTGAATATTCATTATTTCCAATTCTTCAAGAAGAAAATTATTATTTTACTTCAAATGCTATGGTTAACATCATAAAATGCCATGCCTAAGAGATATTTCTTCTGTAGGAGAAAATATCTAAATGTCTGTCTCTCACACATTGCTTCCTTGTGCAGGGAAATAATCCACCCATTCCACCTCTGGATGTGTCATGACTGTACATTTTAAGATGTGTTATTGTTGTATATCTTAAAGTAATTTTCAATTAAGGGTGAACCTAAGGTGACTCTATGATAGGTTGTGTTTGTTTGGATCGCTTAGGATGGTCTTCCTTTGTGTTGGGCCTGTGGCTTCAGCAGGGATTGTGGGATTTACAGTGCAAGGGATTGTGGGATCCACAGTGCATGATGGAAATGGGCAAGATGAAAATTTGCAAAGGCAGCATTTGGGGAAAGCAGTTAGAGAGTGCAGTTCTCCTGATAATCAACTGGGTAGAGAGATAAAGCACCTGGCCTAAGAGGCCTGGGATAGATAGAAAGAATGTGTTAATTGGCAGTTCAAGGTTTCTGCTTCCAGCCGTGGTTTCAGTTTGCCAATTAAGGGGAGAGCGATGGATTTCTAGTTTCTTGATATAGCTCTGCTTGGCTTTTGAAAATCAGATCTTGGACAACTTTGCAATCAAGCCTCATGTTTCTGATCTCCTGTATTCCTGGTTTTAAGATTCAAAAATGAACTTTGATTTTGCCTCCTTTGGATTATTCTAGTTATTGGACCTTATGTCTTTGGATTTATTTAGTGACTTTGCAGCATCTATTTTGCCTTTGGTTTCCTGGAACATTACCCTTGGATTATTGATTGTTTTTATACCTTTTTTCTTCACGCATTTCACTGCTCATATCAAATTAACTGTTTGCTTCAATAAAAAGTCTATTTCAGCTGGTGGTGTGTGAGTGCATTTAAAGGGCCCTGGTTTCTTCTGGAGTGCGAAACTTTGAGACTGAGAAAATGTGACTTGTCCAAGCTTACCCATTTGGGTGTCCATGAGTGGCTGGGAATTTGAACCCTATTCCCTAGAGCCTTGGGTTATGTATGCACTTAATTGAGTAATCTTGGTTAAAGCTTCCCAAAGTGTTCCAGATTCAGTCCATCAGCATCACTGGTGTCCCTGTGGTTTTCACATGACCAGTTCATCAAAGAGCGAATTGGGGCCTCTGCCACTGCATTGATGGCAACTTGCTGATGACATGGCATTTCTGGTCACATGGACGTGCAACCTGGCGTGACATCAGAAAAAATGACATTACCAGAAAGCCTCTGGCCAGGAGCTGCTTGTTGCCAGCAATGTGGTGGTGTGGCTATTGGAGGTTTCAAGAGTGGGTCAGGCCAGATGCAGCCCAATCCAGCTGTCTACACTTATGAAACTCTGGGATCACTCTAGAGTTTCCAGGAAGCTCCGGAGTAAATCCTGTTTCCTCTTAACCTATATTAATGGCTGGATGCAGAACTTCTGCAAATTCAGCTAGGTGCTATGTGGACTCCCTGGAGCAACTGAAAGGGAGGCTACTTTATCTGGCTATGTAGAAATAATAATAATAAATACCCTTCTTTCCCTGAGGCTCATGGTGGGACACAACATCATTAAAACAAGAAATAAAACACTATTAAAAGACACAACAAGATACACAGAGTTAAAATACAAGTTAAAAGCCACTGAAAAGGGCAGATTAAAATTCACAATTTAAAATTGACTGGGCCTTAGCCCAACATACAAACCACGATATCATGCTGGCTCTCTTGAGAAGCATACCTGACTTCAAATAGACATAGAAAGTGTTCTAGCATTTCAGCAATATGGGATATATGGATGTTTTTCAGTAATCAGGAAGTTGGGATTATGAAGTATACACACCATCAGAGGGTCCAACATAGCTGTTAGCATCTGATATTTACTGTAGGCCATGTTATTTGGCTGTGTTGTTGTTGTTGTTGTTTAAAACCCATGTTTCTAGTTTCTTCTCCGTGTTTTTCTACTTCCCAAATGTTTCACTGCAAGTTGGTCTTCTGTCTCTGTTTTATGATTATTAACCATACAGATACCTTTGAAAAGTGAAAACTGTCACTGTGTGATGTGTTTCCTTTTCTACTCTTTGGAGACAGAGTGGTTGGCAGGGAGAACGGGAAGGACAGATGTTTTCCGGCTAAAAATGACAACATCTCCATCTGTTGGCAGCGGTTCCCTACAGTTTTCCAAGCACAGGTCCCCATATCTTCAAATGATTAACAGATGGTGAGTTACAAGCAACTTTGAAGCTGGGAAGATTGTGAGAGGAAAGAGAGAATCCAACATTTGGTAATATTTTGAAATAATATGGCACAGACGAGTCACAGAAGTTCTTTATTAACTAATATTTTCAAAAAGCAAAAACTGATACACATCATTCAAGTCAAATGAGTTCCATTGCCACGAAGACAGAATATTTCAGCTGATTGTAATGTTCAATGAGAAGCACAGCTAACTAATGAAAGATGTTTGAAGACTGAAAAAAATGACTTCCTTAAAGAACAAGTTTATCATGCTAAACAACTTTCACATTCTGAAATCAGGTCTCCTTTCAACACAGTACACATTTTTTCTATTTGCAAAAATAAAACTATAGGCATTCAGTAAATATTCATCCACAATCATTTCCATAGTATTGGTGAAATAAATAGGGCAGTGGATTTTGTCAGTCTTAATCACAATTGTATTTTTGTTTCATTTAATAGGTGACTAGTAGGGTGTGCAATTTTTTTGTTAGTCATCATAAGTCATATCAAATTCATTAAATTTGTACTTATAATGCAATATCCAATGCATGGGCATGGCCTGCACCAAAAACTTAAGAATCAAAACTGACCAAATACTTTTTCAGTTGCATTTTATAAATCTCGGAAGCGTCCCAAAGTTAGTTTTATTTTCAGCACAAGCAAGCCAAGCCAAGCCAAAAAGGCTGCCTTTCCTCTTTAAATTAATGGCCTGTCACTATTAGGAGAGGAAAGCAGAAGGGAGAAATAAGAGTTCACTGCAAAAAGAGATTGGGAAAGCACAAAATTCTGGAAAATGTAGTTTGGGGAGGTGAGGAGCCCTATGCCAGAAAATTCAAAGAGCCTTAAACTACATTTTTCAAAATTCTGCTCAGCATCAGAAAGTTCCAATCAGGATAGGGGAGAAATCTGTCCCTCCAAAGCAGCAACCAGCCATAATTCCAAGAAATTTTTGAATGTACAAAAAGGAGAACTGACTGATACTTCTACTAAGTAAATCTCTATGCTGGGCTGGGAAGAAATTCTTAAATGGAAGTTCTATTGGTTAATATGAGAGACATTCAATGAGATAGCTGTTGTAGCTTTTTTTGGGGAAAAAGGTTTTTGTTAAAATTTTAACAATTCCCTAAAATAAGGAGATGTATGAATATTTCTGAAAGTTGGGGAGAATGATCCCCTTTTATCTTTTGTCATTATATAGGAAATTCAAGGAGATAGTGCCTGTAGGTTTTTTGTTTGTTTGTTTTTAAAAAGTTGTTTATAAAAAACCTTTGAAAATTCCCCAAAAATCTATGGAGAAATGAAATATTCTGAAACATGATGGGGCAACAGTGGGGCAACAGTGGTACTCCCCTGTTCATGAACCTCTCCTACAAATATATAGGTTTTTAATTGTATCTCATCCTTGGTTTTTTATCATTGTATTTTGCACATGTGGCCGCTCATTATGATGGTCTTCGTTTTCTCTACTGTATTATTTTATTTTGCATTTGATTTTTATTTTATTTTTTTAATTATTATTTTACTGTAATGTTGCTTTATGTCTTTTATGTTACTGTACTGAAATGCACTTCTGGGCTTGACCTCATGTAAGCCGCCCTGAGTCCCCTTTGCGGAGATGGTGGCGGGGTATAAATAAAGATTATTATTATTATTATTATTAAATGTGTTCTACTATTGTAGCAAGTTTCACCCCAATAGCTGTAAAATGGAGAAAGGAGCCCCTGAAGTTTCCTCACTTGTGCAGTTATTATAATGAAAAGTAATGAAATTTTGTTATTTCTGTTATAGAAACAACATTTTCACTAGTGATACTTTAGAAACACTCTAGAAATGAAACTCCGGTGTCCTCTAATTTTGTAATGAGTTTTGAAACATTTTGTTCATTGATAGCACAACCCTACTGACTAGCAATTTGAGCATTGGACTATGACTGTGAAAACCACAGTGGTCTTCTGGTATTCTCATGTTTTTCTACTTGTCTTCCCAAGAGATTTGTAGGATTTTTGAAGGTATCTTATGTGATGGAATCTTATATATAGTACACTGCTGCATACACTGAATGAAGCATGACTCACAACCACATCACACTCATGAAATTCAGTGTCCTGGGATGTTTTCAGTCTGTTTGGGGGATAGAGCTCCATGCCAGCCATCACTCAATGTCATGTGACTTCTGGTGGAGGTCCTGCTCCCCAACTGGGGTGGAAGCATCCTTGTACTCTTCCCTCACAACTTGGAAGGTTTACCATGTTGTGCTGGCTCTAATGGAGCCAGCACAGATCCTCCTCAGAAGGGCAATGCTTCCTATGTGTGATGGGGAAACTGTTGCCAAAAGGAAGCTGCATGTGGGGTGACAGATTCACCCCACTGCATCTATTTCCTCTGCGAAGCCAGGTGAAGTGGGATGATTGTCTGGCCGTTGTAATAAGGTCACTAAACCACCATTTGAATCATGAAATAATGTTGAACATTCCCCTACAACTTTTTAAAAAATCCTATACAGAACCATTAGAGCAGGAATGTGAGTCACACTTCTTAAATACTCACAACAGCCTCACCAGTGGGACTTAAAAATACTTCAGTGTCTCTGAATTGATCTTTTCTAATGCCCTATAAAATGTAGCATTACAAACTTAATCTGGGAACATCTTCAGGTTTCAATTGAATTACTTTCTCTTTCCACTCCTTTCTGTATATATGGGGATCATGAAATCACTAAACTATTTTTAAGAAATCATCTCCTTTGCTTTCCTGAGAATTTCTGAATCTATATAAAGAGCAATAAAATAGAGCAAACTCTCCCAGTACTTCTAAATGAGAACTCTCAAAGCAGATATTGCTTCTGTAGCAGAAAGATCTGGTCCTGGCTTTTATACTTGAAGTGATTTTGTGGCTAGAAATTTATTGGCTTTATTTCCTTTTTCAAAGTGTTCTGTTTCACGCAGTTCATAGCACTTCTGTATAAAATGAATACTGAAAGTTTAACTTATTTCCTACTATTTTAGCAACCTGCATGTCTTCTGTGCATCGTCCCTTTGTTGATTCGCTTCTTACATTTTTTTCATTTCAACCCTGGCCCCCCATAGAGATACTGTATTTCACTGTGTAATAGTCTAACCTTTCCCCTTTTTTGACTATTATGTGGTGGCAACTATTATGCAGTGAAATTATTTGCAGCTACTGGGCTTTCCTGCAGCTACAAAGGGGGCAGGTGTAGAGAGGAGTGAAGATTCACTCCTTCACACATCTGCTTTTTTGGAGTGAAGCCCCTTAGCTCCAAGGATGCAGGTACGTGTGCTTGCTCCCTTTTCTTGGAGCTATGGAGCTTCACTCGGCTGGCAGTCTTAAAGTGTTCCCATGTATAAGCTATTTGCAGATTTATATATATATATATAAACACATACCCTTTAACTCCAATTATTTTCTTTCAACTTGTATAAAGAATGAAGTATATGATGTTATATGAACAAAATGATGGGCTAGATTGACCTTTGGTCTAACCTGGTTCTTTTTATGTTCTTACATAATTTCATAGCTCAAGTCAGAAGTTTGCTTTAATGCTTTTGCATGCTCTTGCCATAGGTCAAGTGTCTATGACCAAGCATCCCCTTTTTCTCTGTGAAATGTCAATCAGTTTCTGATGCCTACCTAGATGGTTCCTTGCTTCCAGATATTGGTGTGTGTTATTAAGATTATAATGATAATTACATTTTTATCTCCCTTAAAACAGATTAGCTAATTAACTAATGTTTAGATGTGATTTTATTACCACTGTTGTTGGCATCTAATGGGTTCCAGTTGTGAGCCACCCTGAGTCCCAATTTGAAGGTGAGAGGGATGGGATATAAATGCCTAAAATAAATAAATAAATAAATGAAGTTACTAACAATGCTAAGACATTACATGCTGTTACACCATTGACTGCTTGAGCAGTTAATTGGAATCATACTGCTATATCTAACAATGCTTTTTATGTCATTGTATCCAGAATATAGAAAAGCTAATACAGAAAAGCTTTTCTTTAGACTAGGGTTGGACCAAGTACAGTTCTCTTGATATTGTTGGGTTGTCATTATCATTTACTTTAGCCAGCTGATCATTGCAATCTAACAAATTCTGGAGGGCCATATTTCACCTACCCTGCATTAGGGGTTCATTGGGCCTCACTAGTAGTCACATGTGACAATTAGCATATGATTTTATTTCATTGAGACTCCTGGGATATGGATTCTATATGGAAGTTATGGTAATTGTACATGATGATTTTTAATTTTATGTTGAAAAATCTACCACTATGAATTTTTCCCACATTTGAATTTTCCATGTTATCTTAGAGCACGTTCCAGCTTGACAGAATCCAATCTTCTGGATCCAACAATCTGGAATGAATAATTGCTGATATTATCTCCATTCAACAAAAATGCTTGTTTACCTGAGAGAACAGGAAGCAATGAGCTACTAATATTGGACTAATTTGGACTCCTTGTTGAGTTATTCTATTAATGCAAAGTCTCTTAAGTCAATCTTGAGATGCACTGCCTTTGCAGTGTAAGACAACAAATTGAATTCTTGCAACTCTGAGATTTTCTTAAATCAGCTGCTTTATTAAAGTTGCATATTTTTATTTAAATTATCTGTGGAAGGAAGAGGCTTTGAAAGAGTAAGCAATTGCTGATACTATTAGTCTAAACATCATATTTTATTGTTGGGTTCCACTTACTGCATGGGATCATAAATACATATACGAATGTATTTAAACATATTTTAGTTAATATTCCATTTCATTCATTCTTTTTTACTTACTTATATAGAGGTAATGAAATAAGCAAGTAAAGACTGAAGAATAAACAAAACTGAGGTGTTAAGATGGCTAACCAGTATACAGCTAGAATTGATGCAATAGACCATTCTCTATTTCCCTATCCCTTTTCCAACTCTAGAAGACTGATTTGTGATAGCCATCACCGTGTGTCTCCCTACATATCTTCAGTAAAAAGGAGACTTCTTTTATACACGACTAGAGTATATCTTCATTTCTCTTCTTCCTGAGACAAAATTCTACTCAAAATCACTAGATTTTTCCCTTGATGAAAAAAAAGAGAAATATGTTTGTTTTAGAGAGAATGCAAAGTTTATTCATTAATCACAGAAGGAAAATTGCAATACTATGTTGAAAGCAATTGTAGGCCTCATATATTTACAGAAGGTCCTTCCCCTCGGTTTAGCTTGGGTAGACAGAAGCATTTGCCAACCTCTTACATGCTATAGTTCAGGACAAATTATCTGGGTCCCTTTCTCACTAATTATATTCTCAGGTATTCATTAGCAATTCTTTCCTAGCTCTCCCAAGCTGCAGTCATAGCCCCAGGTCTAAAGAGACACAGTAGCTAGCCTGCCTGCCTGCCTCCCCTCAAACTAAGAGTTACTAACTTCTGGTGACTTCCTAGCTTAATGTTCCTCCAGTGATTAATGATTACCTTTTCCTTTGGTCAGTAATCACCTTCGCACTGAGTCTCATTGGAAGTTTGTAACACAGGATGTGTGAGATTGGAATATAGGATAAAGGCCAAATGTATAGCTGCTAGCCATTATTAGCACAAGTATAGCAGAAAAATTGTGAGATGTAACATATTCAACCATTCATGGATATTTGGAGGAAAGGGCAGGAGAGTAACCCTCTGGACCTGCTTATTAGACAGATGTAATAGTGCATATGGTCAAGGAGCAAAGGATGTGTCTACCTTAAACTGTAGACATAACATTGTGAAATAAATGTAGCAAGTGTAGAACTTTTCCCATGCAGTTCCACCCCATCCCACTCTGTCAATGGCAAAGTCTAAGAAGGGGCTCCTCTGTTTACTTCTTACCAATGGGTAGAAGGGAGGGGAAGGAAGTTCAAAGGACAATGATGCAGCTGATCCAGGTTTACAGGGAGATGAAATAATGCACTGTCCTTTCCCTTCCAAATACTTTCTCCTCTTCTGATATACCTCCTCCCACTCTTTCCCACCAGCTAGAAGATACAGAAGTAGCCTCCCCCAGGCCCCTGTGGAGAGGGAAGTGTTGAATGGAGTATAGAAGGCATAAAAACCCTTTGGCAACTCATCACAGAGAGAGAGAGAGAGAGAGAGAGAGACAGAGACAGAGAGACAGAGAGACAGAGAGACAGAGAGACAGAGAGAGACAGACAGACAGACAGACAAAGAAAGACAAAGAAAGACAAAGAAAGACAAAGAAAGACAAAGAAAGACAAAGAAAGAAAGAAGATCATGCACTTAGGCCACCTAGAATGGCTGCCCTGCCTGGCCTTGAGATCTTCAAGAGAGGTCCTTCTCTTAGTCCCATCTGCATTGTAAGCCCTGCTGGTGGGAAAGAGAGAGTGGGCCTGCCTTCTTAGTGGCTGCCCCTCAATTCTGGAACTCCCTACCCAATGAAGCCAGAACGGGCCACTTCCTGCTGCTCTTCTAGTGGTAGGCTAAAGCCTTCTTATTTAGGCAGGCTTTTAAATAAGAATGTTTTTAAGATCAAGCCAGGGGAATGCTGTAGTTTTTGATCAGTTTTAAGGATTTTAACAGTTATTTTTTATTATTAGCCATGCTGTTTAATTTAATTTTAATCTCTCTCTCTCTCTCTCTCTCTCTCTATATATATATATATATATATATATACACACACACACACACACACACACACACACACACTTATATACATGTGCGCTTTCTAAATTATATTGAAATGCTTTTAATGTAAGTCGCTTTGAATTTTCTTTGTGGAAAGGAAAAGCAGGGTATAAATAAACATAATAGTAGTAGCAGTAGCAGTAATAGACTCATACAATGGAATGTAAGCTGTCAAGAAATACCTTCTAATGTTCAAATGAAATCTACGTTCTTATAGCTCAAAGCCACCATGCGTGCACCTCCTCTCTGTGCCAGTCCTTCAAATATTTTCCCCCTAGCAATAAGGGTATTGCCAAAATAATCATTGCTTCCTCCTGTTTTACTCCCAGAATGGCAAATCCATAAGATAGTTGGGACAGTTACATCTGTCTTCACCTATCCACACAGTCCAGATATGGTCAATTATATTCAACTTATGCCTTTTTTTGGGTATGTGTCAGGAGCAACTTGAGAAATTGTAAGTCACGTCTGATGTGAAAGAATTGGTTGTCTGCAAGGACATTGCCCAGTGGACGCCTGGATGTTTTACCATTCTGTAAGAGGCTTCTCTCATGTCCCCACATGAGAAGCTGGAACTGACAGATGGGAGCTCACCCTGTTCCCTGGATTCAAACCGTTAGCAATCCTGCCGGCACAAAGGTTTAACCCATTGCGCCACTGGGGGCTTTTGTCTGCCAGTGTTACACACATTAAATCTTGCAATATAATGTTGCAATGATCCAGCAAGTTAAACCTCTGTATTTATAGAATCATAGAATCATTGAGTTGGAAGAGACCTCATGGGCCATCCAGTCCAATCCCCTGCCAAGAAGCAGGAAAATTGCATTCAAAGCACCCCCAACAGATGGACATCCAGCCTCAGTTTAAAACCCTCCAAAGAAGGATCCTCCACCACACTCCAGGACAGAGAGTTCCACTGCTGAACAGCTCTCACAGTCAGGAAGTTCTTCCTAATGTTCAGGTGGAATCTCCTTCTCTGTAGTTTGAAGCCATTGTTCTGCATCCTAGTCTCCAGGGCAGCAGAAAACAAGCTTGCTTCCTCCTCCCTATGACTTCCCCTCACATATTTATACATAGCCAACATGTCTCCACTCAGCCTTCTCTTCTGAAGGCTAAACATGCCCAGCTCCTCATAGGGCTTGTTCTCCAGACTTTTAATCATTTTAGTTGCCCACCTCTGAACACATTCCACCTTGTCAACATCTCCCTTCAATCGCAGTGCCCAGAATTGGATACAGTGTGATTCCAGGTGTGAACTGATCAAGGCAGAAGAGAGGGGTAGCATGATTCCCTGGATCTAGACACAAAACTCCTATTTATGCAGGCCAACATCCCACTTGCTTTTTTTTGTTTTTGCTGCTGCTGCATGACATTGTTGGCTCATGTTACACTTTTTTACAAGTCCTGCTGTCAAGGCAGATGTTCCCCATTCTGTATCTTTGAATTTCATTTCTTCTGCCTAAGTGCCATATCTTGCATTTGTCCCTGTTGAACTTCATTTTGTTAGTTTTGACCCATCTTTCAAATCTGTTAAGATAGTTTTGATCTTGTCTTCTGGGGTATTGGCTATCCCTTGTAATTTGGTGTTGCTTGCAAACCGATGATCATGACTTTTAACCCTTCACCTAAGTCATTAATAAAGATCTTAAACAGGACCGGGACCAGGACTGAACCCTGCAGCACTCTACTAGTCACATCTTTCCAGGATGAAGTAGAACCATTGGTGAGCACCCTTTGGGTTTGGTCGCTTAACCAATTACAGATCCACCTAATAGTAGTATTGCCTAGCCCACATTTGACTAGTTTGCTTGCTAGAAGGTCATGGGGCACTTTGGTGAAGTCAAGATATGATACATCCACAGAATTCCCTGCATTTACCAAACTTGTAACTCTGTTGAAAAAAAGGAAAGATTAGTCTAGCATGACTTGCTCTTGAGAAATCCATGTTAACTTTTTGTAATCACAACATTCCTAACTAAGTGATTGCGGGAAAGAGTAGGGGGAGGCCAGTAATTACCAACAGTGCTGTTGAATTCATAAGCTCAAATGGAGGGTGGAAGGGAGAAACATCTCAAGAGGAAGGTGCATCAAGCCAACCCTTGGCAGTCCCACCTTCCATGTGGAAATAGATGTCCCCACTGTAAAAAAAAACCCATGAGGATCAAGAATATGTCTCTACTGTTACCTACTGACCCACCACCAAGTCCCTACACTTGGAAGGCAATTATACTTGGTAATGAGTGAAAGCCTATGATGAGGAGGAGGACTTGAATCACATTCTATCAGTTTCAAGGAAAGGCAAATCTCCTCTCAAGAAATTCTGCTGAAAAGAAAAACCACCCTTTGATAGTTTTGACTTAAGATCACCATGAATCAGACACAAGTAGAAGGTATACAATAGCAGCAAACAGTTTAGTTTTTCCTTGTTGCTATCTAGAAAGAAAGAAGATCTGATGTAGTATACCAGCAAGCTGCTATAAGCAGAATCAGCAGAATTTATTTATTTATTTATTTATTTATTTATTTATTTATTTACTGTATTTATACCCTGTAGGGGACTCAGGACAACTTACTTATATATAAAGCTATATATAAGTAATATATTTGGTATCTATTAAATTTGGAATATTTGGCATCTATTAAATTTGTATAGGAACATTTGATTCATCTTTTAAGTGTATTTCTTTTTAAAATGTGTTGATATGGTTTTATATTGTTTTATGTGTTTTATTATGAATATTTATAATTGATTGTTTTTGAAAGGCATCTTATGTCTCATTGTGGAAATAGGTATTATAGAAATGCAAAGGAGGAGGGGGAAATGGTTGGATTAGATTGTTTTGTTAATAAAATAAACTCAGATATGCACCAAAAGAACATTCTGAATATTCCTTTTAAATTGTCACCACATAACGTCAGCATGAAGGATGTTTTTCTAATATGGGTAAATAGAAAATTACAGAAAGATGTGATATTGGGTACAAACTGAGGAAGACAGCCATAATAGAAGTGTGATTGGCCTATGTCAACATTATCATCCATCCGATTTTGTTTTCTAGTTCTACTATACCAGTCAAAAAATAATATATGATCTTGAAGTTAAATAATCACAGTGATAGCTCCATGTTTATTATTTACAAAGTCTTCTTTAAAATGTGCTGACTTGCTTCTTTGTCTTTTAAACATGTCTATGGTTGTACAAGTGAACAGAAATTAAGGAATTGCTTAAACTCCCATATAAGAAATAAATATGTTGGAATTATTTTGGACAGCTCCAAAACTGTATAGTTGTTCATTCGTCAGAAGTAATAGATTTTTGATTAATTACTTGAAACTAGTTCATTTAAAGAGAGAACTTCTAACAAACCTTCTAAAATTTTAGTTAAGTACTTGATTGTCACAACACTGGTTGTTGGCAGGGAGGGAGAATTAGTTAGACTTTCCTCCAAAGCATTCGTAATAAGTTTATTCTACTCAATGTTCTTCATCCTCACTTAGAGTTCATCCCAGCTAATTAAATCCTCATTATGTTTCTTAGGATACAAAACATTATGTCTATTGGTATGTTTTGGGCTTCAGTACTTGTCTACAAATAGAACACTAAAGAGATCATCTAACAATATTTTCATGTATATGGAAAGATGTAGGTTCTTTCTTCAAGATGAAGTTTTTATCTTGTAAAATCTGAGAGAATGACAGAATTTGCAACATGTATTTGTTAAGATTAATTTGCTCACATTTGTTAGTGTACATATTAGGCAGCAATTCATTCTCATTATTGTATACATACAATAATTTTCATCAAAAATTAACTCCTCTGAATCTGAGTTCATGTATCCATGAATCAACTACTGTATCTTAATTCTTTTGAAAACAAGAACCATCCCTTTTTCTGAGTAAGCTGATGAAACATGAGAGCTTAATCCATCTGGAAAGAACCAAAAGAAATACAAAACTCTTCATTTCTCTCAACACTCCTTTGTGGGGAAGCACCCAAAATGGCCCATTCTAGTGATCTGGAAAATAAAGTAATGAGAAAGTGTTGGCTTCTAATATATGTAATTTCTTTATGTTTGTGGGTAAACAGTTTTTCTTGTTGTTTTTTTGTCAATGTTGATGTAGAGATTGTCTGGTTTGCATACTCTGGAGCAGGGCTGTCCAACTTCTACCGGACCTTGGGCCGGAATTCCGGTCACTGATCACCTGGGGGGCCAAGCCCCCGGCTCCACCCCCCCCCGGCCCCCCCCCCCCCCCCCCCGGCTCCACCCCCACCCCTCCCTGCCCTCCGGCTCCGCCCCCCCACCCTATTATAATTATTATAATATCTTATTGTGTGAGTTTAATAATAATAATAATAATAATAATGGGTGGCTGTGAGTTTCCTGGGCTGCCTGGCCATGTCCCAGAAGCATTATTCTCTCCTGGTGTTTCTAGGGCAGCATGGGTATTTCTGTAAAATGTTCAGCCAGGCAGCAATACGGAAAACTCACAGCAACCCATTATTATTATTAATATTATTTTTCCAAGCCTGGCCTTAATATGCCCAAATATGAACACAGATGGAGTTTGGGGAAAATAGGCCTTGATATTTGGGAGTTACAGTTTCTGGGATTTATAGTTCACCTACAATCAAAGAGCATTCTGAACTCCACCAATGATGGAACTGTCTGAAAGGACCCTTTCATTCCACCTTCGGTGTCTGAGGCCTCTTCTGTGCTGAATCTAAAATCCAGATTCTCTGCTTTGAACTGGATTATATGAGTCCCCACTGCCAGATAATCTGGGATAAAAGCAAGCCTTGGATCAGACCCTGGGATATAGGGCCTGTCTGGAAGGAGCCTTTTATTCCACCTTTGGTGTCTGAGGCCTCTTCTGTGCTGCATCTAAAATCCAGATTCTCTGCTTTGAACTGGATTATATGAGTTCCCACTGCCAGATAATCTGGGATAAAAGCAAACCTTGGATCAGACCCTGGGATATAGGGCCTGTCTGGAAGGAGCCTTTTATTCCACCTTTGGTGTCTGAGGCCTCTTCTGTGCAGCATCTAAAATCCAGATTCTCTGCTTTGAACTGGATTATATGAGTCCCCACTGCCAGATAATCTGGGATAAAAGCAAACCTTGGATCAGACCCTGGGATATAGGGCCTGTCTGGAAGGAGCCTTTTATTCCACCTTTGGTGTCTGAGGCCTCATCTGTGCTGTATCTAAAATCCAGATTCTCTGCTTTGAACTGGATTATATGAGTCCCCACTGCTAGATAATCTGGGATAAAAGCAAACCTTGGATCAGACCCTGGGATATAGGGCCTGTCTGGAAGGAGCCTTTTATTCCACCTTTGGTGTCTGAGGCCTCTTCTGTGCTGTATCTAAAATCCAGATTCTCTGCTTTGAACTGGATTATATGAGTCTCCACTGCCAGATAATCTGGGATAAAAGCAAACCTTGGATCAGACCCTGGGATATAGGGCCTGTCTGGAAGGAGCCTTTTTTTTTCCACCTTTGGTGTCTGAGGCCTCTTCTGTGCTGTATCTAAAATCCAGATTCTCTGCTTTGAACTGGATTATGTGGCAGTGTGGATTCAAATAACCCAGATCAAAGTTGAGGATGCCTTTTTAGCCATAGATGTGGGTGAAACGTCAAGGGAGAATGCTTATTGAACAGGGCCAGGCAGCCATATGGAAAACTCAAGGCAACCCAGTATTATTATTGATATTATTTTTCCAAGCCTGGCCTTAATATGCCCAAATATGAACACAGATGGAGTTTGGGGGAAATAGGCCTTGACATTTGGGAGTTACAGTTTCTGGGATTTATAGTTCACCTACAATCAAAGAGCATTCTGAATCCCACCAACAACAATTGGGGCAAACTTCCCCCACAAAATCCCCCACATGCAGCAGCAAATACGAAACCGGCATTGAGGCGGGGGGGGGGGAGAGGGAGGGAAGCCCTGCTACATGTTCGTGCGCTGCTGCCAGAAAAGAAAGGGGTGACACAGGAAGTGAGACGAAGAAGGGATGGATGGAAGGAAAGAGGAGAGGGGGAAAAAGGAAGAACAGAAGGAAGGAAGGAAGGAAGGAAGGAAGGGAAGGAAGGGAAGGAAAGGAAGGAAAGGAAGGAAAGGAAGAAAGAAAGAAAGAAAGAAAGAAAGAAAGAAAGAAAGAAAGAGAAGGCAGGCAGGAAGGGGGGAGAAAGATTAGGAAGCAAGAAAGGGAAAGGAGGGAGGGAGAGAGGAAGAAAGAAGGGAAAGGAGGGAAAGAAGGGAAGGGAAGAAAGATGGGAAGTATGGAAGAGGGAAGGAAGAAAGGGATGAAGTAAAGAGAGTGAGGAAGATGGATGGGAGGGAGAAAAGCTCCTTTACCTGCTTACCAAGAGCTCCGTGTCCATGCTGCTGCTAAAGCAGCCCCGGTTGGAGCCGCCTCTGGTGACGCCCCTCCCCTGCTCTTGCTGCGGCCCTGCTCCTTGCTTCTCTTGGTCTCGCAAGGCCGCAAGGAGACTCGGGGGAGGCGTTTCGCGCCTCCAGAAGCGCTCCTCCAATCACGAGTGGGGCCCGAGAGACGTCACTCCCTCCCTCCCTCAGGAGGAGGGGGCCAATGGAAAGCCAAGGGGTGGGACCAAAAAATAATAATAAAAATAATAATAATAAATAATAAAAAATATTTTTAATTGAATTTTTTTTTTAAAAAAACATCTCATTTCTTGCTGGAGGGTAGGGGGCCGTATCCAAGGGGCTGGGGGGGGTGTACGGCCCCCGGGCCGCCTGTTGGACAGCCCTGCTCTGGAGCATGCAACATGTAATTGTCCTTTTTGGGTCCCTTTCAAATCTATGATACCATATCTGTCGTGTGTGTGTGTGTGTGTGTGTGTGTGTGTGAGAGAGAGAGAGAGAGAGAGAGAGAGAATCATATCTATCTATCTATATCTATGGCTGGATGGCTCAAGAAAGATACCCAATGTAACCTATATTACTTTGATGGGACTGAAGTATTACTTCATAAACTGAACTCCATTCTTTATCATTCTGAATGAAATACGATCTCAAGAATTAATTTTAATAAGCTTGGGATGGTAAATTTGGACAGGTTTTTGAATTTCTTGCTTCACATGATTAGGAGGACTTGAATCATGTTTTGAGGAACAATTATGTAATTTCTAGTTTTAATCAAATCTCGGTTCCCTTTTGTGTGAATTCCCACACTGTAGCTAGATTGGTTGAGGCATACTTTTCACTACCTAAATTGTTAAGTGAAAAAAGGTGCTCAACATCCAATTTTCTGTTAATGATATATAGCTTCTATCATTTTGTTACTAGTTTTGCTAACACTTCTCCAATCAAGGAACTGCATACTTTTATCTATATCATCCATCTAACCAATTAAAGGGAGATGAAAATTGGCATTTCTTACTTTTGAATACCGAAGCTTATATATTTCTGTGTTAAAACATCCATATTTATTAGCTGCAAGAGTTTCAAACCCCCTTAGTTTCAATGACAAATTGGTAGTACTAAATGATCAATTTTAAATTATTCCAAAGATGACAAAAAATGGACAAGAACTGGGTTTTGGCTTGCTTCCTTGAGCCCATTATTATGTTTAAGAGCCCCACGATTTAATCCAAATTTTGTCAATACTGTATAAAAGCAGAATAAGCATATATTAGCCGGGGGGCACTTCATAGTGCTTATTACTAGCATTTGCAACAATTTTAGACAAATTACCTTGCTCAACTACAGGGTGCAAATAGCCTTTAAAAACATTAAGGGTTATATTTAGATTTCCGTCATGTGAATCAGAGAATATGCAGTTGGCTATGTGTGCTAGACTGTGTTGAAGCATAACGAAATGGAACAATGATACTTGTAGCAGATCCTGAAAGGGAACGGAAGCGAATGGCCTGGTTTTGAATGTTTCAAGCATCTTGTTTGATCATGGAACATTGGATATAATTAACTAACATGAATAAAAACGAACATGTTTCTATCATAAACAATACACAGGATCTTAAAATGGTTGCTGCAATACTACTAGTTAGTGACATATCATGTTTTACACAAGTTTGCTGTGTTTTGAATGGGACATAAGGGACTAATCACTACCCAAAATCTCAGCCCAACAGTTACTTATAGTAAAGGGGCTGGAGTGAGCAAGGTGGGTAGCTGACTGGGGATGATTATCTGAGAGAGAAGAGGAGAGATAAGAAGAGGTATGCTAACCTCATTTGAATTCCTCTCCCTTTAGTAAACTGCAGTGGAGATGAGAGGCACTAACCACTGCTAAGTCATCCCTTCTTTTTCTTCCATGGCTATTTAAAAGGCTTGGTTATTTTTTTAATAAAGGTTCAAAACTCATTTCAGATGTAAGGGACACCGGTGTTTCAATTCTAAAGTCACTTCTAACTTTTTATTTAAAAAATTCAAAACTTTCCAAAACTTCTGAAACTTCCAAATTGCTTCGTTAATGGCAGACTGACACACATGTGCAGTAGGAAAAAACAGCACTGGCACTGGGGAAACTTCAAGGGATTCTTCCTCCCTCATTTTTATACCAATCCTGTTGAAACTTGCTACAGTGGTAGAACATACAGTCCACCGGTAGCTCACCAAATTTCAAATTTCATCACCTTTGTCATATCCATTGATTTTTGGCAAATTTTCAAAAGTTTTATAAAACATTTTTAATGCTAAAGAAAATATGTTACTGGTTTGAAAGTATAATTTCCTGTTTCATTGGATGGTCTTTACTTTGAAAGTAGTTGCTCAACTCCAGAAACATTGTTTGTGTGGCATAAACTGTGTTAAATTGGTGGAGAACAGAAATCATAGTGAGAACCCCATCAAGGGACATTTAGACTGACCCCCTTCTTCTGGGCAGAAAGACGCTATCCAACTCTCCTGACATCCATTTGCTTCCTCTACTGAGTTGGAGGGGACCCTCAAGACACATCCATCCATTTATTCCTTTTTGCAGATGCAATCATTTTATTTTATCATTACTTACTGACAGTAAAGGGCTGCTTGACCCCAGTGTCTTGTTCATGGCAATCAGGACAAAGTGAAACAATTGGTTTTTAAGCAGTTTGTGTTCTCTTGGCTTTGCAAAGATTGCTTATTGCTTTGCTGCCTTCTTTAGACACCTTTGTAGATTCAATCAGTTTATTTTATATTTAGACGAAGACTGCTACAATCAGCTATAGTATTTTGGGGTCTTTCGGCCACTTTGGCTAATGAGCAGCAAGGCAGTGTGGGAAATGTAGTTTAACAGCAGGGCCTTTTGCAATGTCTTCCTTTGGGAGCCTGCCCTTCACAAACTACAACAATGGCTGTGCTTAGCCACGCCTACCTCACCCTCCCTGCATCGCAGGGGGAGGGAAAGCATGAGATTTTAAATCTTTTTAGGCTTTACCAAGGTTGCTTAATGGTTGTGAAAATGAAAATAACATTGGGAGACATCCAAACATTATGGAATAGTTTTTTCAAAAAGGTAAGTGGTTCAAATTCAGATCTCCCACCTTTCCTGCATGGGGTCAAAACTGCTTTGAAAGTCAAAAATCAGAAGTTTTTAATGACTTTTAGGCTCTTCCAAATGAACTTGTCCAACTCATCGCCATCGCAGCAGCTGGATGAAGGCATAGAACTACAGACATGGACTGGTTATGTTTCTATGTGATTAATGCACAATCTTTGCCAATATATACCAACATTCAGTCTCCTTTAGGACAAAATCTAGGCCTTAAACATCTTTTTTTAATACAGTGGTTGGGTGACCCTGGGCAGGTCACAAACTTTGAGCCCCAGACTCTCAAGAGTCAGAAATGGCTTGGAGACAGCAACAAGTCTTGTGAAATATAGCAATTTCTGTTCAATGTTCTAATAATGCTTCCCAAAAAATGTCTATCCCTTGACTCTGGTAACTCATAAGATTTCGTTTTTCACCCTGGCAGTAGTGAACATTTGAGCAAGATTTATTGCTGATATTGCAGCTGATTACTCTGGGGATGCTTTTATCTAAATTGATTTTATCTAATCCAATTATAGCATTGCTGTTTATATTTAATGTGCTCTAATTGTATTGATTTTTTTAATTATGGAAGATCTATACCCCATTTGTTTTATGAAGTATTTTACATTGCTTGTATTTATTTTATTTTCTATGTGAATGGCATATGGTAAAAAGCATTAATTAACTGCTACTATCATTTCTCTCAGCTCTCATGGCATGTATACAAGCAGAGTGGACCTACTTATTGAATTATTATTCAAAGCTAGAGACTGAAGAGCATCCTCCACCATACCTGACGACCACAGAGCTCTCTCCTCTAACATCTTGCTGCCAATTCTCAAAATCTGCCTGCTGGTAGGGCTTAAATTGAGGATGGGCAACTGTAAAGAAGGCTCTTCAACTTTTCATGTTGACCGATAATATCTTAAAGGTGTTTTTTTCTACTAAAATTTACTTATCAGTAGCCTGTTAAGAGAATGAAAAATCACACTTTAAAATCGTTTTTAATTGCTTGGACGTTATAATGTTCCAGCCAAGGTAGGTGGAAAGCCTAGATTTTCTCCTTCAACCATGAAAGATCATGGAATGGGGGATGGGTTCAGGTTATGTCTCTCTCAGCCTCATCTAGAAAGGAAACTACAGGCAGTCCCTGAGTTGCAAACATCTGACTTACAAATGACGCATAGTTACAAATGGGAGGTGAGACAACAGGATGTGAGAGAAATGAAATTCTCAGATGATAAATTCACCTGAAAGAGTTATCATGATGACAAGGTGTATCCAATGAAGCTTTATCACCAATCTTTGTTACCCCAACAAGCCAAATTTCTTAAAAGTCAATTATCCCAAGGACTCAAAGTGAAATGAAATCTTCTAAATGGGGGCACAGACAGCAAAACAAATGCTCTCTCCCTCCCTGCCTCCCTCCCCCTCTCTCTGTATATGTGGAGTTAAACTTAAAAATGCAACTGTTCTGACTTACAAACAAATTCAACTTAAAAACAAATCTACAGAATCTACAGTTCATAAGTTGGGGACTGCCTTTACTTATACAAACTTATAAGAACATAAGAACATAAGAACATAAGAAGAGCCATGCTGAATCGGGCCTCAGCCCATCTAGTCCAGCATTCTGTGTCACACAGTGGCCCACTAGTTGTACATGGGGATCTCTAGCAGAAAGGAGGGCAAAACCCTCACCTGCTCCCGACCCCCCACAACCAGTACCCGGTGAAAATCCTGCCTGCCTCCATCAACACAGAGGTGGCACTTGGATGTCCATTTCAGTATATAATGTTTATATTGGAAAGTGCTTGTTGTACTTTTAGAAATTGTATATTTTATGTCATGGCCTATGGCTAGTACTGAAGCAGGTTTGGTACTTTTCCGAGCATAAAAAGTACAGTCAGAAAGTGATGCTACCTGTGCGTCAACTCTGAAAAAGAGGGTTTTGGTGCCTGAATCAATAAGGCACATGCTATAGAAGACTAACACCCTGATTATATACATTCTAATCCACTCTGTGCCAAGTTATACTATGTATGCTAGATGAGTGGGAATCCAGTGCAGTTTGAGTTAATGAAAGTAATGGGAATCTTAATGTGAATGAGAACATCAGAAAAGCATGGCAAGTCCTATCTTCACTGCTGGCAGGAAGCCCGGACAAAAGTAACGAGAAAAGAACAGAGAGAGGCAAAAATTGATAGCATGCACTGTGTGAAAGAAAGTTTACAGAAAGCTATTGTTCTCATATTTAGTGATGACAGAGACATGATGCAAATCATTTATTTAGTGTTTATTGGATTAATGAAATGTCAAGTAACAACAGTAATCACCAGCCAATTATGATTGTTTTAACTATGAAGAAGGGGAGGGTTTAACTGGATGGACTCCATTACGAGTATAAAAGTCTTTGTATGAAATGTGACGGGTCTTTTGCCCTATCTACAGCCGCGCTCTGTAGGCAAATACCCTCCAGCTGGTGATTGAAAATAAACCTTTTTGTCTTTCACCCTACTTCACAGTTGTCACGAAGTTTCCTCCCTCTAAGTATCCGCACGCTCGGGCAGCGTTGGTAAGATTAACTTGGTACTTGGAGTTCTAGAACTCCCGGTTCTGCTTCAATTGGTGACCCGACGTGATGGTAAAGATATTCAGACGGGTCTGAGTTGAGGGAAACGAACGTGATCTCCGTTGATGACAGCACTTGCTCCCGGCTAGTAAGGTGAGGCCATTCAGGAGGGCTGGGAAAAGGGGCAGCCCC
>JARBWK010000005.1:27425592-27466275 GCA_030556195.1 Anolis apletophallus | reverse complement strand
AAAACTGCTTTGAAAGTCAAAAATCAGAAGTTTTTAATGACTTTTAGGCTCTTCCAAATGAACTTGTCCAACTCATCGCCATCGCGGCAGCTGGATGAAGGCATAGAACTACAGACATGGACTGGTTATGTTTCTATGTGATTAATGCACAATCTTTGCCAATATATACCAACTTTCAGTCTCCTTTAGGACAAAATCTAGGGCCTTAAACATCTTTTTTAATACAGTGGTTGGGTGACCCTGGGCAGGTCACAAACTTTGAGCCCCAGACACTCAAGAGTCAGAAATGGCTTGGAGACAGCAACAAGTCTTGTGAAATATAGCAATTTCTGTTCAATGTTCTAATAATGGTTCCAAAAAAATTTCTATCCCTTGACTCTGGTAACTCACAAGATTTCGCTTTTCACCCTGGCAGTAGTGAACATTTGAGCAAGATTTATTGCTGATATTGCAGCTGATTACTCTGGGGATGCTTTTATCTAAATTATTTTTATCTAATCCATTTTACATTGCTTGTATTTATTTTATTTTCTATGTGAATGGCATATGGTAAAAAGCATTAATTAACTGCTACTATCATTTCTCTCAGCTCTCATGGCATGTATACAAGCAGAGTGGACCTACTTATTGAATTATTATTCAAAGCTAGAGACTGAAGAGCATCCTCCACCATACCTGACGACCACAGAGCTCTCTCCTCTAACACCTTGCTGCCAATTCTCAAAATCTGCCTGTTGGTAGGGCTTAAATTGAGGATGGGCAACTGTAAAGAAGGCTCTTCAACTTTTCATGTTGACCGATAATATCTGAAAGGTGTTTTTTTCTACTAAAATTTACTTATATATGATCAGTAGCCTGTTAAGAGAATGAGAAATCACACTTTAAAATCGTTTTTAATTGCTTGGATGTTATAATGTTCCAGCCAAGGTAGGTGGAAAGCCTAGATTTTCTCCTTCAACCATGAAAGATCATGGAATGGGGGATGGGTTCAGGTTATGTCTCTCTCAGCCTTATCTAGAAAGGAAACTACAGGCAGTCCCTGAGTTGCAAACAACTGACTTACAAATGACGCATAGTTACAAATGGGAGGTGAGACAACAGGACGTGAGAGAAATGAAATTCTCAGATGATAAATTCACCTGAAAGAGTTATCATGATGACAAGGTGTATCCAATGAAGCTTTATCACCAATCTTTGTTACCCCAACAAGCCAAATTTCTTAAAAGTCAATTATCCCAAGGACTCAAAGTGAAATGAAATCTTCTAAATGGGGGCACAGACAGCAAAACAAATGCTCTCTCCCTCCCTGCCTCCCTCCCCCTCTCTCTGTATATGTGGAATTAAACTTAAAAATGCAACTGTTCTGACTTACAAACAAATTCAACTTAAAAACAAATCTACAGAATCTACAGTTCATAAGTTGGGGACTGCCTTTACTTATACATACTTTACTTATATAATGTTTATATTGGAAAGTGCTTGTTGTACTTTTAGAAATTGTATATTTTATGTCATGGCCTATGGCTAGTACAATAAACAATTCATTCACATACTTATACAATGGCCAGCCTCAATAAGTGAACTCTTCCCAAGGATAAAAAAATGCTAAACTGAAAAACCGTCAAGCCCTGCCAACTAATGCTGCTTAGGATGCAAGTCGCAACCAAATAAAGGCAAAGATACAAGAAAACAAAGACAATACATTTACCTTGAATACCTGTGCCCCATTCCAGCAAATTTAAATTGCACTAGAACAAAAAAATGCAACGAGTTTTATGTTTTTATCATAACAGATTAATAACAATAATACAATAAAATCATAATACATTATTTATTTAATCACTTCACCTTTGAATAACCAAAAAGACAAAAACAAGAAAATGGGAAAGTAAAAAAAGAAAAGAAACATCAGGAGCTCCAAATATAGATCTTTGACACTTGACTGTACATGATGTTTATCTTCATTACATTTTGACATAATGAACAAAATGTTTCAAGTCCACTGGGATCTTGTTTTTGGCAGCAAAAGCTACTATTATGTATGCATTTAGGCCAGGGAGTAGAAAGAAGAGAGCATTATTTATGGCTTTTGAAATATATTGGACTTTAAAATTACTCTGCTTTACCCAATGCACTTGGAAACACGTCCCTTTTAAAATTCTTGCTCGCTCTTAAAGCATCAGGTGTTCATAGGAATCTACCTAAAGAAAAAAAAATAGGGAGGAATGGAGGTAGACATAGGACACAACTACACTGCTCCCCCAACCTCCCCCCTCCGCCCAAAAAATCCATGATACTTTAGGGTTGCCTTAAGTCAGAAGTGACTAGAAGGCATACAGCAAGAATTTCAGCAGCATGTAAATATAAATATCATCCAGAAAATCCTTCAAAATTCATGTAAATCTGGAGAAGTGTCTAGCATGGAAGAACTTCATCTTTCTTGCTAATTTTCCCATCCTAAGAACATAAATAATTACTATTTTGAAACTTGTAAGTAGACACATTTCTAGTGAGGCACTTCCTAGATGAAAAGGTAGATCTTGTGTCATATTCAGTTATTAATATCCTCTGATGTGAATCCCCGATCTAGGTAAGCCAAGCTACTCAACTGGATGCCAAAAATATATGCATGGATAGATTGGATAATGTCTTTGTGATAATCCTACCATGTTGATTTTATCACTAACCATTCCCTGTGGAAATTTTACCCTTAATCCCACTTTTGGAAAACAACGGAAGTGGAGACAGAGAGGACCAGGACTAACATGCTGCTCTCTTTGAGTGTTGATTTAAGACACTTTGTCTTGAATGACAGACATCTTGAAGTGTCTTGTTCTGAGCAATAATTACATCCGATTCTCTCAGTCTCACCATATTCTTCCAACTTTCCACTTTTATTCTTACTCACTTTTGAAATCCACAATGGTATGCAAATTCATTTCAGCTAACAATCCATATGGAAATTAATTCCGCCTGACAATTTACACTTGTCACTCCATCTTCATTTGCACGCCTAACCATATGTACTGTATAATATTACAAAATAGAAATACAATCCATAATACATCTTATATAATATCTCAGCATTCATTTTAAAGAAATACACAGATACACTTTAATCAATACAGGGAAATGCATACAAATTTGTAATTCAGCAAAAATACATTAAACGCATACTTTTGAAAACTTACAGACAGAAATACATATGAATTGCCTTCCAGTAAGGAATAAAACATCTCCAGGAAGCAAGAAAATACATAATAATTGACTTCCAGGAAAAAAACCCAACAACATGGAATTGGGACAGCATGAGAAACAAAGAGGGCCAAATGAACCTATTGATTCTCAATGCTATTTTTCAACAGTTGTGCATTACTATAACTTCAAGCTTTGGCTGAGCATTTAGAAATAGTTTTGACATCCAAAGAAAAGGGGCTGCAAAGTTAGGGCAGAGTAGGGATGAAGTGGGAAATTGCCAGTTTCTAAAATAGAGTTGAAATTCAAGGTCCCACCTCATTCAGGAATTGATGTGAAAAGGAAACAAACTTCCCACATCTTTAGAGGCACTTTCCCTTCTTCTTTGCATAAAGCAGTGGTTCCCAACCTGGGGGCTGCAACCCCTAGGAGGGGGGGTCGCTGGGTCATTTTCCGGGGGGTCGCGAAGGCACCTTGGTTAGCCCCGCCCCCTCTTCAAAATGGCTGACAGCCCCTGTGCCAGTCAAACAGCCAGTTATTCCAGGTCAGCTTCCCCCTTCCCACAGGGCTGCATGGCTTCAGGAGGAGGAGCTTAGAAGCAAAGACGCACAAGGGTGATGGTACACCATTCTTTTGAGACCTTCTTGGGCCCTCACCCTCTGGTGAGCTCAGAAGGGGCAGGGGTTGAGCAGAAGGCTCCCCATATGGGCTGGCTCTTGCTGCCCAAATTTGATCCTGGTCCATCATCGGGGGAGCTCGATTTCTCTGGTGTGGGTGAACTACAACTCATAGAAACAAAGGTCAGCCCCCCCCCCCCCCGAAAGCCCTCCAGTAATCAAATCTCAGCATATCAGTATTTGTTCCAAGTTTGCTCCAATTTACCCTATCGATTATAAGCCAAGCTTTTCAGTTCTTTTTTGGAGAACAGTTCCCTTGGCTTATGTTTGGTTCAAGCCAGCAGCAGAGCCTGGAAGCAAGGCTCTGAAGCTGGCTGGCCATGGAGGAGGAAGACAAGCGGTAGAGGCAGAACAGGGTTCCCCAGGCAAGGCTCTTATGCTGCTGCTGTTTCTGACAATCCTTCTCCTCCTCCAGATGGCCATGAAGGAAGAAGAAGGGGAAGAAGTGGAGAAACTGCAGAGGCTACATATGAGCCTGTGCCGCTGTTTCTCCTCTTCTTGCTCCTCCTCCTCCAGCTAGCTATTGAGGAGGAAGAGGGGAAGGGGCTCTGCTACCATTTCTGCTCTACTTCCTCCTCTTCCTCCTCCAGCTAGTCATCAAGAAGGAAGAGAAAGAAGAAGAGAAGGAGCACTGCTGCAGTTTTTCCTCCTCCAACTGGCCATCGAAGAAGAGGAAGAAGAAGAGGAGAAACTGCAGCAGTGTCCCTTTTCTTCTTCCTCCTCTTCCAACTGGAGGAAGAGGAGAAAGAAGAGAAGGGGTGCTGCTGTTGTTTCTCCCCTTCCTCCTCCAGTTGGTCATCAAGAAGTAAGAGGAAGAAGGGAAAGGGCAGCAGTACCCCATTGAGGCAGGCAGGCAGCTGGTGGATCGCAGGAGGGAGCATCTCCTCCGTGCTATCATTCCCCTCCTTCAATCCACTTGCTGCCTGGGGTCACCTCCTTTTCCTCTCCCTCCCGCCCCCAGAAGGGAGACCTGGAAAGTGGGGAGGGAAATGGAAGTGTGGAAGAGCCTCCTCCATGCTTCCATTCCCCTTCCTGCTTTCCAGGTCTCTGTTCTGGGGACAAGGGAAAGAAGAAGGAGGTAACCCCCAAGCTTTGTCTCTCCTTGGCTGAGCCAGATGACACCTTCCTCCCTTCCCACCTCGGTCCCCCCACTTTTCTAGCACCCTTTTCCATACCAGTCTTTTCTTTTTCTAGTTTCCCCTTCCTATCCCAGTCTGTACTACCCCCATTTCCCAGCCCCTCTCTCTTCACTTTCCATCCCAGCCTTTCCCAGGTTCCAGCCTCTCTTTCCCATTTCAGTCTTGTTTCTTTTCCCACTGTAGTTTCCCACTTTCCATCCCCCTTTCCCACCTCAATCTTTCCTTCTTTACTAGTTGCTCTCTTCCTACGCCAATCTGACCTACTTTTCCAATTACCCTCTTTCCACCTCATTTTCCTACCTTTTCAAATACCCCTTCCCAGTCCAACTTTTTCCTGTTTCCAGTCCTTCTTCACATCCCCTTCCCAAATCAGTTTTTCCCACTTTTCACATTCATATACACACATCCTTTCCCCCAAAATGTATACTGTAATTAAAATAAACTATTGTGATTATTGGATTATTATTGGTTTTGTTGTTACATTTCTTATTTTACTCAATTATTATTGTTATTATTACATTTATTATTTTACTCTATTATTACAGTTATTATTTTACTCTATTTATTGTTATTGTTATTATTATTACATTTATTATTTTACTCTCACTATTGTTGGTATTACATTTATTATGTTATCCTATTCATTATTATTGGAAGGATACGTAAGCAACACATTTACATTGAAGAAGGTTAGAATAATGGTTTAATCAGAGTTGGACAGTCTTATCTTAAATTACAGTTTTAGATAAACATTCAAAAACATTTAACCTACTAATGCCTCAATTAATGTAATTTTATTGGTATCAATTATTATTTTTATTCTTGAAATTGACCAGAATTAAACATTCCAGCAAGACCCAAATGCCAATGTCTATTTTTCCCAAATCTCTCCAGTCATTCTACCTCACCTGTAATTCACTATCATTTCCCCCCAACTCCCTCCAGTATTTTCTATTGGTCATTGGGGTTCTGTGTGCCAAGTTTGGTCCAGGTCTGTAATTCATGGGGGTCTCAGTGGTCTGTGGAAGTCAGAGCTGCATTGGTTGAAGGTACTGCAGATGCCATCATCTATGCTTTAATTATGTTCAATTTGTAACAATGAAAATACATCCTGCATAGCAGACATTTGCATAACAATTCATAACAGTAGCAAAATTACTGTTATGAAGTAGCAATGAAAATATGGTTGGGGGTCACCACAACATGAGGAACTTTATTTAGGGGTCACAGCATTAGAAAGGTTGAGAACCACTGGCCTAAAGCATTATACTTTTCATTTTTCAACTATTCCAGCTGCCATGTACTGTGTGTACTGCTTTTTCTATAATACCTTTTCACAGCTCACAATTTCTGCACAATTTTAGGGTTAGGACAAGTGGAAGAATAGAGGGAAAGCTGTGAAAACACTAGTCAGTACATGTTAATTTTAAGAGTCAAACACTTTTTCATGAAAGGAGTTCAGTTTCCAGAAAAGGTACATGGCTTCTCGCCATATTGAGTGGGAAAGGGGGAATTCATGAACCCCCTAACAGTGCAGGAATAAAAACAGATAGACTTTCCCTGAAAAACACGGAAAGCAGGAAAAATTAAGAATTACCATTCTTAAAAGAAAGTATGAACTCAGAAAATAGAAGAGTTGTAGTCATGGGCCGTTTTCAGTGTATTACTTTCTGCAATGCTAGAAATGTGGGGAGTGAAAGATAATTTCATTTAAGGGCCATGGGATTCTTCTTAGGGTGCAATAACTGCTGCTATATCTTTGGGAAGGCAGTTTGACAAGTGCAATGAAAATGAGATTTTGAGTTCCTTATCCTTAACTGGTTCCAACCAACCCTTTCTCAGAAATCCAAATGCACCACGGATATGTAATAAAGCAAACACTTTTAAGAAGCATTTCAAATATAAAGTCCTTAATGTAGTTACATAACTGTTTAACGTAATTCAGAAATATAATAGCAAATAAACTTATTGAAAATTTTTCTTTCTTCAATCGAGTTTTTATGAACATAATAGAAAGGATACTGTAGTTTAGTTATATCTTTACAAGCACTGACAAATAATAAAAATATAACAACATTACAATTTTTAATGGACCCCCAAGGAATGGAACAGAATGGTCTCAACCTGGCATGTTGCACCAGGCAATGTTGTGTGAAAGGCTTATAGCCTGCTCTGCCATTCACCCTTTCTTTGGTGCTGATAATGCCAAGTTTGTAGTTTAATTGTCCATATGGGTCATCAAGCCTTCAGCTGCCATACCTAGGCAGTGAAGTCTGGACAGACAAGTCTGGTTCCCAGGGGCATTGTTCCCATTATCTCTGCAAATTTAAGCACAAATGCTCTATTGATAGTAGACTTCCTTCCTTTTTTAGCTTGCCCTTGGGGCAAGTCACAAGGAGTTAGTGACAGGGATCAGAATGCTAGGTGTAAGAACCCCAGTGCCATGCAACCCTTATAAAAATCTAATTGGATGGTTGTATTTGCATGTTTGTAGGTTTACCCAATTGTTGTTGGTGCACAGTATTTAAAGGAGAGGTTTGCCTTGGGTTTCAGGATTCTACATTGATTGTATGGATCTTTTAATCAATGCTTATAGCCATATTTTACTGATTCTGTTTTAATAGAGGTTGCCTTTATTCAATTTATATGTCTGGTTTATGTTATTGATTTTATATGTTGATGTATTTTATGTATTGTATGGTACCTTTGTCTGCTCTTTTGTAAGCCACCCCGAATCCCTATGGAAGATGATGGTGGAGTACGTATAAAGTATTATTATTTATTATTGGTGCCCTTTTTTACATGCAATCTGAAATAAATAAGAGGACCTGACCATATGGTTAGGTACAAGAAATAGCTTTAAAAGGAATGATAGTCAGTTCATTTTGAGATTCACCAGTTTCTAATTTGGCATTTTCATCTTCTAAAAACCTCCCCAACAACAACAACAAAAAACACAACTGCACCCTCTGGTGAATATAGGCTTATTAATCCCCTATCCTTTATGGTGAACATGACCATCCCTTAGGAACTCTATTCAGTATCCAGATTTGGAAACTCTTTTGGTAAAGGAAAAAGATGAAGGTCCATCTATTTAGTTATTTGTTAAATATGGAAAAAATATTTTATTTATCACGCGAGAAGCAAATTAAGAATGCAGTTATACTGTATAGAAAAACCATGAACAAAGTTACAAACTTAGCATTATATTAAATTTCCTTTGATCAGAAGCTAACCACTTGGAGTGCCTCTGATGTTGCCATAAGAAGGTCCTCCATTGTGCTTGTGGCAGGACTCAGACTGCATTATAGTAAGTGGCCTGTGGTTTGCTCTTCTCCACACTCACACATTGTGAACTCCATTTTGTAGCCCCATTTCTTAAGGTTGGCTCTGCATCTCATGGTGCCAGAGAGCAGTCTGTTCAGCACCTTCCAAGTCACCCAGTCTTTTGTGTGCCCAGGAAGGAGTTTCTCATCAGGTCTCAGCCACTGACTGAGGTTTCGGGTTTGAGCCTGCTACTTTGGGACTCTCGCTTGCTGAGATGTTCCTGTGAGTATCTCTGTAGATCTTAGGAAGCTGTTTCTTGATTTAATTCATTGGCTTACTGGCCGATATCTGAACTGAGAATGGACCAAAGATGTCCATTCCTTGGTTCTTTCATTACTGGCTGCTACTTCTCGACAGATGCCAGCAGGTGCAATACTGGCTAGTCAGTGTAATTTCTCCAGTGTTGTAGTGCATAGACATCCTGTGATAATGTGGCATGTCTCATTAAGAGCCACATCCACTATTTTAATGTGGTGAGATATCTTCCACACTGGGCATGCAAATTCAGCAGCAGAGTAGCAATATGCAATGATAGATTATTATTATTATTATTATTATGTTTCAAACTTTTATACCGCCACTCCCTGGAGGCTCGGAGCGGTTTACAGTTTGATTCATAACACAGCAACAATACATGAACAGACATTACAGGAAAAAACAGTACAGGGTTAGCACATAAATAAGGAAAGGAGCATAGGGTCCCATGCACACTATGGCGGCAGTTGTTGACCATCGAAGGGGGGTAGCAGTGGGGCTCCCAAGGGGCCTTGTAGGATCACAAGGTTGGGAAGGAGAAGGAGATCATCTCTGACCCTAGAGCCCTGTTCTCTCGATGGGTGTCTCTTTACCAGTCCGGTGACCTGACTCGAGGGCTGACGGTTCTCCAGGGGATGGTTCGGAGCTCTATGGTTTGAGCTCCAGAATGTCCTCGGATGAAATGTCCTCTGTGTTCACTGTGATGTCTTCACTGTGTCTGGTTGTGATCCCCAGGTTGTGCCAGTCAGATTTCGTATGATGTTATTATTTCTAGCATCTTGAAAATGACATATAGAACAACAGTGTCATCTCCGAGACAGCATGATCGAAGATGCAGGAGCCAATTACTCATCTCAATTTACTTGCTGGTTGTGTGATAGCCCTTCACACAACTTTTTTTGCACTGGTTTATGTGATGCAATTGGAATTGTGAAAGGAGTTTTAGATCATTTCTACCAGGTCTTGCTCTATAGGAATAACTTAAGCTGAAAGATGAACTCCGGGGAGTTTCTGATGCATCCAGAGCTACTGGCCTTGAAGTGTATTTCAAATAAGATTTGTGCTTGTGAATTTACCTGAGGAGGAAGATAGTTACACCTCTAAGGTATCTTGAGACTACCTTCCTCCCCAGAGGTTGTCTCAAAAATGAACTGAACTGAAATTCTCTCACATATGGATTTTTTGTTTCTGTGTTCTGTACAGGAAATGTCAAACATCTAAATTTGTAAAGTTGTTGGTAGCAGATTCTTCACACATCTTAGACCAGTATTTCCCAACCTTTTTTGAGCCATGGCACACTTTTTACATTTACAAAATCCTGGGGCACACCACCAACCAAAATGACACAAAATCACACTCTAACACAGTAATACATATAGTTGTTATGTTTTTAAATGCATTTATACACTCAGTGTGAAACCTGGGCCTGTTTTGATGAACACAACATAGATATCCTGGCAGGAATTGCAGAAAGACACAAACTTCCCACACAGAACTCCCATAACCAAGAGAAAATGCTATAAGTTTCGTGGGCATTGACCTTGAGCTTTGGAGTTGTAGTTCACCTATATCCATAAAGCACTGTGGACTCAAACAATGTTGGATCAGGACCAAACTTGGCATGAATACTCAATATGCCCAAATATGAACACAGACGGAGTTTGGGGAAATTAGACATTGATATTTGGGAGTTAGAGTTTTTAACTTAAATGAATGCGTATGATGTTTAATGTAATTGTATTTTAATGTATTATAATGTAGAATGTTTCTGAGGTTTTATATTGTGTTTTACTGTGTGGGCATCGAATTGTGCCTTTTTGTAAGCCACTCTGAGTCCCCCCTCGGGGGTTGAGAAGAGTGAGGTAAAATGCTGGAAATAAATAAATAAATACAGTTTCTGGGATTTATAGTTAACACACAATCAAAGAGCATCCTGAACTCTTGCAACAATGGAATTGAACCAAACTTGGCATATTGAACTCTCATTACTAACAGAAAGTACTGAAAGGGTTTGCTTGGGAATTGACCTTGAGTTTGGAAGTTGCAGTTCACCTACATCCAGGGAGCACTGTGGATTCAAATAATGATGGATCTGGATCACACTTGGCATGAATACTCAATATGCCCAACTATGAACACACATGGAGTGCCTTTATCAAGATAGGTTTCTTAGGGTTTTTATACTTCAACACACTAGACTCTCCTCCCCCCCTCCCCTCCTGGAGGTTCCAATTTCCCACGGCACACCTGATGATTACTCACGGCACACTAGTGTGCCACGGCACACTGGTTGAGAAACACTGTCTTAGACAACTGTTATAGCCCAACATAGCCTTGTGCCTTCATGCTTCTGCAACTTCTTTACAACTCTCTCCAGTGGGGACATCCAATCTGCTTCCCTATTTATAACTGCTCGTCACTTAATGCCTTTGTGCTTTAGCAAATCACCTCAATAACCGATGATGCTGGAGTCTCCCATTATAATGTAACTGAGTGCATATGGTGCCCATGTGAAGCATTTCAATAACCCAAGGGACATTTTTCATGGAGCTACCATTTAATTAACCAATCTATAAACATTAGCTGTTTTCCATTTCTTTGCAATTACTCTAGAAACCTTCTTGGATTTGTCTCCCAACATCTTTTCCTTTTCTTTCTTCCCTCTTTCTTTTTCTTTCTGTCCCCCCTTCTGATCTGATGTTGACAAGTGAGATTAATGGTCTCTCTTTGGAAGAATGCAAAAAGTTTCTGCCAAAAGACTCTAGTAGCTAGCTGGCAAAATCCTCTCAAAAGCTCTTGGGAGATAAATGTAGCCATGTACCTTTTCTGCTGATCTTTACCACCAGGATATCCTAGTCATGTCAGATAAACTAGTTTAATGGTGCAAGACTTCAAAATAAATTTGAAAAGCACAGCTGTTTACATAACACACACAGTGCACCCAAGCAGCTGTTTGAAAAATGACTTCCAGGCATGTCTTCTACCTAGAGCTCAAGAGAAGTACATTTTAGAACTTCACTAACCAAACTGCAAGTGGCTTACAGCATAGAAAATAATGCAATGCCTTAAAAACAATATACATCCAATATACAATTAAATAAACATTTCAATTAAAATGTAAACAAGATTAAGAGCATTACAACATATAAAACATTGCAATTACAACTATAAAACCACATTATCCACAATCACATGAATTGCTGTCTTTCTAGACATAGGACTGTAACCAATAGTGTATAGCAACAAAGGGGGCAAATGAGGGCATTGCTTCCACCCCGCCCCCCTGTTTGCAGATCTTAGTGGCTACTTAGTTGTGTATGCATAAATAAAGTCCCCTGGCCAGATTCCCTGCTTCACCAGCCCACCTTATGAACCAACAAAGATATCAGCCAGACAGATGATTGGCTGATTATCATTAAATTGTGTCTATACTCACTCTGTGACCTACATCACCTGCATTGAATTCCTTCCCTCCTATGTAGGTGGAGTATTGGTCTCAATGCCTGTCTTGTGTCAATCAAATTGAACCAGTTAAGATGTTTATTACTTGTAATAAATCTATTATCTACTGATGATGTACAAATGAGTTTTGAGGTTGATTTTTCAAACAATATATAAGCAAAATCAATTGGATTTTTTCAAATTCTGGGGGGGAAAGCCAGCCGATATAAATTGCCTTTCTTTCAACTATTATCAAGGAGCATTAATATTATTTTAATTAAGGGTTTGGCAGCTGTCTAGGGAGTTTCTAAAAGTGTAGAAAAATGACACCAGAATGGAAGTGATGAGCTTTGGACTATGAGATAGAATATTCAGAAACATCACTGAGTCTTTATGGCAAATGGAAAATGAAGTTTCTGAACAGGAAAATGTCAGTACAGCCATTATTAGCTAAACCGGAATGCCAACCATCAATCTTCAGTTCAGCTTCAGAATATATATGTGCATGCATGTATACATACAGAGAATTACAGGTACAAATAGTTTTCATGCTAGACTGACAAGAAAGTAATTATTTTCATTAGGGAAAACACTTCACTTTCCAAGAGTTTATAGCCAGCTAACCAAAATCTTTTGACAGTAAAGTTCTACTTCCGCCACAGTTTGCAAATTAATAATAACTTCAATAGAGACACTATTTTTAATTCTACCTAAGTCTGTGAGACACTGCTAGATATTTCAAGTATCCTAGAATTTGTCAGTATTAGGAAGATATGACTGCTGGTTAGTAAAACCTTGAAATTTTTGCAGTAATAGACAAGGCAGCCCAGCTTTCCAGTCACACAATCATGTCAATCATTTTAAGAGTTTGTTTATCTCAGGGCTGCTGATTTATAGACCTCATAATATCTGATGCAAAGCATCACTGAATAATGAAATGCACACATACTTACATATAGAACTTTGAAATCTAGATCATGGTGTGCAATTTTGTTGGAATCTAGAGCTATCTGTCTCACACCGCCTCTCTCTCTCTAAGAGATTCTAATGACACTCCGTAGGTGTGAACAGTAATGAGAGTACAAAGTCAATGGTAGCGTCTAAACACTTATTTCTAAAAAGCAGAAGATTGCAAGATAATGCTTTAAAAATAAACCAAACTGGCAGAGATCTTACACTGAGATTGCATAGTTGTGCTGCATAGTTCTTGTGTTGAATGGCATCATTAGCTAAGTGAACCAAGACACCAAATGTGGAACAAAATCTACAACTATATATGTGAAATAGCACCATAAGCACAACTCATGAACTGACTGTGGATTTTTATGTTGGAAATATCTGTCAGCTATTTATGTAGGGGAAGTAATTCATACATTAGATATTATACATCAGCAGGATTCTAGCCATATCTTTCTTCTGGGTCTTCAGATTCAACACCCACAACAACCACACAGACAACCCAAAAGGTCAAGGCACTGGAAGTCTTTGATTAGCAAAGTTGCTGCTACTGTCTCTCTTGGACTTTCTTAAGCCTCCTGACCTTAGCTTCAGTTTCCATATTGGCTGTACGCACAGGTGGACATGAGGGATTTTCCCTGCTATTATATATTGCTATGTGTTCTCCTTCTTATAAAGTGAGACAAATTAGACTCATTAACTTTAACAAAGACTTGCTCTTGGTACAGATAAAAGCTGCTAGAACTAGTCTGGTGGTATAGAACAACATAATTGTATGTACAGTATATTTTGGAATCTTTTTGTAGGCAATTGGAATTGTCATACTTAACATCTATACTTAAAAATATATGGAACAAGTGTGCTATTAAGAACTTCAGTTGAATTCCAACTGTGGAAGTGGCTTCTATGAAGATTTGTTATATACACAAATTGAGATACAGTGTTCCCTCACTTATTGCCGGGATTAGTTTCCAGGACCTCCCACAATAAGCGAAAAACCACAATGTAGGATGCTCTATTTATTTTAATATTTATACTTTATTTTAGTAGTTTTACACTATTTTAAGTCTTAGCAAATTTCTATTATTTCCTTATATACTAGTATTTCCCAAACACCGCACACAGCAAAAGGCAGAGGCCATAAAGCGGCGACTTCAGATAGGATACAGCTTTATCTGCACAAGTAAACTGAGCATCAAGTAGTAATAATTATGCTTTCCTGGTGTTTGTCTTAGCCTTTATACAAAGTCAGTATGTTGAAAGAGCTGTGGCAATCACATAGAACTAGGAGTGTACAATGATTGCCTTAATCCAAAGGACACTGTTGTTCCATGCTTGTATTGGTCACTATGAGGGATTGCACAATTTAATGTGGCTTCATGCTGCAAAAGACCTCAGGTGCCATCAGCCAACTCATTATTTTCATTCATGCCTCAGCAGAAATGTGATGTAGTCTACAATTATTTATTTACTATATTTCTACCCTGCCCTTCTCAACCCTCCGGGGGGGGGGGACGGGGACGGGACACGGACACTCAGGGTGGCATTAAAATGAAGTGAATTAGTAATATCTTGCCATTATTGCAAACCAGTTTAAAACCAGGAAGGTGGAAGCCTTAACATTGGGAAGTGAACATTTTTCTAGCTCAGAGTCAAAGCAGATGATTCAAATATCTGTAAAAGTTATTTTGCTTACTATGATATATGAAGAAAAAAACCTGCTTGCGATCATACATTATTTTCCTAATTCATGTTTCTTATTTTTAGCATATTTTGCTGTTTTGTTTTGGGTAATTGGAAGATAAACACAGGCATAATATGTGTGTCTGATTGCTCTGATTGCTCTGTTATGAATTTTTGAGGAATTTTTGTGCGAGGCTTAAATCAGGGCACATCCATATCCCCTTGCATATCATTTGACTATTGGCTTGTATTTCAAAATTCTCGCTGAGAGCTCTTTGCTCCTCTGCTCCTTATTCACATGGGGAAGAAGGAGACAAGTGAAGCCAAGCATGCTCTCAGCCAAGACTTCCAAAGCTTTCAAGTTTCAGCTTAAAGCACTTTTGCTCTCTTTCCCTCTTATCTGCAAACATATGGTTTTGCTGCCTTATTCATAGTAGCCATTCTTTCCATTTATCTCTGCAGTCAGTGCTATTCATTCACTGGGATTGGGAGCACAGGAACTTCAAAAAGTGTGAAAACCACAAATAAAATGATACTTTGCCACTGAAATAGACTTGCTCCCAGTGTAACGTCCCAATAAATTACAGCAACAGCAGAAAAACACCCAGCAGCTTTTATTACACCTTCTTTGGAAAGGACCAGATTGGGAGATACTTCTTTAAAAACCATCTTAGTAATTTCTAAAATAAGTTTTATAACATCAGGTCTTTTTCCACTAGCCTACAAAGCTTCTAATTGGTTGCATGCAAAATACCTATTTCTGTAATTAATACATAAATTGATACATCAGATATATTTATTTGTGCATGCTTATATCTAGCAATGCAACAGAGCAAAATCTACATAAAATTGCAGAGGGTGTGAAAATTTCCATGTAAATGAAGACATTTCATTGCAAATGAGCACTATTGCAACCTTTTTCTGCCTAAACAGGAATAAAACTTTCAAACCAAACACAGAATTTTTTTCCAATCCTTTTATTTGATAACACTATGTAACAGAATTTTTTTAAAATTCTGATGTTCCTGTTTAATTGTGTAGTACTTACTTTGAAAGTAGTTGTTATACTCCAGAAACTTCATTTTTGTGGCTGCTGCAAACTATGTGGAATTACCTGAGACTTAATGAGATATTCAAGTGAATCTGGTGCAAAATTTAGTTCTATCTAAAATCCTGTTTAAATAGTCTTTGTGTGATTTGAACTGTAACTTTTCTCTTTTCTTCTTATGAGCCACCTCAGAGATTAAGATCATCTGGGGAGGCTCTGCTCTCAGTGTTCTTCATAGGCACAACTTGTGGGGATGAGAGACAGGGCTTTCTCAGTGATGGCCCCTCAGCTGTGGAACTCCCTCCCCAATGACATTACATCAGCCCCCTTTGGGGGGGGGGGGTTACTGGCCACCATCGCCCAGGGGATCTTCCCAACCGCCTCTCCAAGAAGACTGTGGAATGACTTGCAGGAAGAGACCCAGAAGCTAAATCAGGTGTCACAATTTAAAACACAACTGAAGACCCATCTCTTCTGGCAGGCCTAGCCAGTTAACTTTCAATCATGAGTTTTGATTTGCATTCTGTTACCACTATATGTCAATTCTGTAGCTGTGTTTTGTATAAGTTTTCATATGTGTGTGTTTATGATATTTAGTAATTTATTATATTTTTATGTTCATTCATTTTGAATTTATTGTGCTCCACCTTGAGCCATTAGGAGAGCAATTTTTTTAAAAAAAATAGTATTATTCATTTTGATTCCTATCACTGGTGACAACTGGATAATGAATCACTCTTTTTCTTTCCCCTTTTAAATTATATACAAACAAATTTGCACAACACAGAACATATTCATTTGGAAAATATTCACAAAATGCTTTTAGTCAATAAGTAATATGCATACAAAAAGGCACAGATTAAGCAAAAGTAATGAGTAAAAGCATGAACCCATTAGGCAAAGCACATAGCAGAATATGCATGAAATTGAATATCCATGAGGGGAAAACAAAGCCTCCTAATCCAGTATAAGAGAAGTACTGAGAGAAAATGCACATGGGATTCAGAATAGTTCAACAAAACTGAGTCATGTATTTACTTTGTACCCAATGAAGATGCAAATAGGATATGGCCAGTCCCGAATCTTTATTGTATCTTTCCTCATATGGAAAGCAAGAAAAATGGGGGCAAAGGCAGCTTCCATGTCAGTGGTGTGGTGAATCCACCTTGGGTTTCAGTGTAGATTCTGAGAAAAACATGGCACCAACACTCTGACCAATGTACAAAAACCAGTGGTTAACCAGTGGTGAAATACTGCAAATCACTTGAGCCTTGAGGCTAGTTTAGATAATCAAGGTCAGGTTTTGAAGCACTCACTCTTATTCCCCCAACAAAAAGAGATGTTTGGAGTTCATTTGGAATTCTGCAAGACCACAGTTTTTGCCTCACTATACTTAGTGTGTTGTCAGGCCATCCTTAAATTTGTCTTTTTTTAAAAAAAAATGGAATGCTGAGATGTAGGACTGAGCAATCAAGAGGAAGTATAAAATAATCTACAGATGTTTTACTCCCTATATCCTTTTCTAAAAATGTGGAGACTGAATAGTAGTCCCTTGTGGGTTCTATTTCTCCGTATTCCAATATTTTACTAACCCTGCAGGAAGCCATGAAACAATTCTAGTTTTACTTGCTTATAATATTGGATGCCAGGCAGTGGAATTCTCCAAAACTCAAGGCATTTTGCTTCCACCCCCGTCCCTACTTATCTTCTCAAATATATGACGCTTTATCACAGCAGACATATGTATTTCACTTTGAAGAAGCAATTTGCCTCTTTAATTTGCAGAATATTACAGCCCTGAAGCAAAATGAGTGTATATTGCTTCTGTGCCAGAAGAAGCTTTTATTTTATTTTTAGTCCTCTACCCTTAAAATCTTCCAAACCAAGAGATCTTTGTTACCTACACTTCTAGTTTAACTTAAACATGGCCCTATGGAAACTACTTTTGTTCACCTTTTGTGATTTTAAGTCTTTGGATATATAGTTAGTTAGTCTTCAGCCTTCTCATCAACAAAGGGTTTGTTTTTTAACTTACTAGTGAGCAAACTAATTAACAAACTAAATGCTCTGTTGGAAGTCTCCTGGCATAGACTGATTTTTGCTTGAGTGATCTCCACTCTCCAGCTCTTCCTAGACATGCGATTTCCTTGCCAAAAAGGAACAGGATTTCCATCTCTCATTTCAAGTGCATAATAGCATATAATACAAACTTCTTGTTAATATTCCAGCCTGCTTGCTAACTGGCGACTGGACTCCCGCCAGCATATTGCACCTGCACCACCGCCTCACTAATATTTCAAAGTGTCAACTTAAGTAGGCTGGGAACTGCTGGTAGAACTCTTGTAATTGCTGGGATATGCTTAGTCCAACTACGATAAGAAAACCCCCACAAAGTTGAGAGAGAGAGAGAAACACCTGGGGATTTATGCTTTCATATTTTTCCCCTCTCAATCAAAACTTGGAAAAATAGAAAAGGTAAGCCTGGCAGTGAAACATAAACCAAGCCACAACAAATACTTCCCTTCTTGCAAAGTGCTGAGGAAACCTTGCTTAGGAAAAAAGGATCTGTGCCAAATGGGGTCATTCTGCAAGAGCAAATTGTTATGACACTATTTTTTAAAGGAATTCAACTGATATACTTGAATTTAGGAAAGAATGGGTGGAAAATTTACACAATGTATATATTTCATACCACCCCTTATAATAAATAATAATAATAAAACTTTATTTATACCCCACCACCATCTCCCCAAGGGGACTCCGGGCGGCTCACATGAGGCCATGCCCAATAACACATAATAAAACACAACAGTAAATAATAAACAGTACAATCAATATAACTTACAAATAAGCAATAACAAACAGTTAATACCATTCTGGCAGGGCCAAATGTGAAATATTATTTTTTTTAAATAAATAAACACTGGATGCAAATAGAAGTAGAATGTATGTAGCAGGAAGGTTCTAAAAATAATGTGGGGCAGACAACCCAACATGTAATTAAAAGTTCTTCTGAGGACATTTTGCAAAGAATTGGTCACAGCAGGACGTTGTTTACTTAATTATTCAGGGAAGGCACATTGGAACAGCCACGTTTTCAGGCTCCTCCTAAAAACTGCCAATGTGGGGCAGGAAGCAAGACAAGGTTAAAAACTGGTCATACAATAACAATTGTCATCTCTATGGGTTCATACATTATCTGGAAAAGGCCAAGTAGTAGGTGTTTCTTTATTGAATGTGCACTAGGCTGTGGGAGCCAAAGATGTAGCAGGGGTGGCAATAGTGGGAGGGGTGGGGCAGGAACAGCTGGGGGACCTCTCCCACTGCCCCCACCGCCCCCTGCCCCCATCTGCATCCTCCAGGCCCTGTATCCTTCCCAGGTCTAGAGAGGAGGGAGTGGGGAGGGGGGCTGCAGTAGCCTGGAGGGCCTGAAGTGGATTGCATTGTGTTTTCCTGTCTGGTAGGAATGAGTGGGGTTGGACTGGGTGGCCATTGGGGTCCCTTCCAACTCAAGGGTTCTATTATTATTATTATTATTATTATTATTATTATTATTATTGGAGCCCCCGGTGGTGCAATGGGTTAAACCCTTGTGCTGGCAGGACTGAAGACTGACAGGTCATAGATTTGAATCCGGAGAGAGCATGAATGAGCTCCCTCTATCAGCTCCAGCTCCCCATGCGGAGACATGAGAGAAGTATTAATCCTATGCCCTGTTCGGCCTTTCGACTGACCAGGAGGACCTCTATCTTGTCTGGATTGAGTTTCAATTTGTTCACCCTCATCCAGTCCAATACAGCTACCAATAAATCATTTACTGTTAAAATATAATTAAACCATCTGCAGCATTACAATTATTTAAACAAATAATTTAAAAATAACAAAATCCATGCAACAGAATTCCTTTTAGGCAGTTTCTGAGAGCTTGTTGAAAAACAAACAAACAAGGTTTTCATTTAGGAGGGGAGTTCTAGAGCCAAGGGGCAATCCCTAAGAAGCAGGGCCGTAGCCAGAATTTTGATTCGGGGGGGGGGGCTGAGTTTGGTTCGGGGGGGGGGCTGAGACTGGGTGGAAGAGGGTCTACCCTAGCAAACCTTTTGTATTGTTATCCCAATAACCCCATTAATGTGGGATATAATGAGTATGGTGATCAGATCATGATATAAATAAACATAACAGTTTAAATAATGTACCAGTAAGGCCTTTTCACGGACCACCCTGAGAATTTCAGGGGGGGGCTGAAGCCCCCTTAGCCCCCCCCCCTGGCTACATGCCTGCTAAGAAGATTCTTTGCCATGTTCCCACCAAATGAACCTGTGAGGCTGGTGAGCCTGAGAGATGCTCTTTCAACTACAAAACACAATAACATTTTATCTATTATTCTAAAGATTTCTGTATTCCCTTTCTCCCTTGCCTAAAGGACTTACAATCAATGCGGAAAGCAATAAAAATAATTCTTAACACTTAAAAAAGTTATCCAAAATTAGACTAAATATAATTGCAATATCAGTATCTGGGAATGGCAGTACAGGCTGTGCATCATTTCACATTAAACAAAAGTGAAGTTATCTGATAAGATCCAAAATTGTAACCCAGAGTTACAGATCTGCAATGGATTCATATTTGCACTGCTCATATATTTGTGATCATACAAATATTGCCACAATTGTAACAGTTCTTTAGCAGGTATCATCCATTACAAGAGACAGAAGCTCTGCTGATAGGGGCAGAACAAGGTGAGATTTCTATTTATTTATTTATTTATTTGTCACGTTCCTATACCGCCCCTCTCAGCCCGAAGGTGACTCGGGATGGTTTACACAGGCAGTCTCTGCCCTCAATATAACACAGCAACAAGACAAACCCTTCCCCCCAAAACATAACACATATAATAACAATTTAACAATTAAAAACATACAGTTGCAGCCTCAGCATCATGTTGAAATCAGTTTCCATCACATCGTCGTCATTCCATATATCCAATTAAGCCTTATATTTCATCAACAAATGCCTGCTCAAATAGCCAGGTCTTGACTTTCTTGCGAAACGTCAGGAGGGAAGGGGCCAATCTGATGTCTTTAGGGAGGGCGTTCCAAAGCCGAGGAGCCACCACTGAAAAGGCCCTGTCCCTTGTCCCCGCCAGTCGCGCCTGCGAAGAAGGCGGGACCGAGAGCAGGGCCTCTCCAGATGATCTTAAACATCTCAATGGTTCATAGGGAGAGATGCGTTCGGACAGGTAAGTAGGACCCGAACCATTTAGGGCTTTAAAAGCTAAAGCCAGCACTTTGAATTGTGCCCGGTAGCAAACTGGCAGCCAGTGGAGCTGGCACAACAGAGGAGTTGTGCGCTCTCTGAATGCCGCTCCTGTTATCAACCTGGCTGCTGTCCGTTGGACTAGTTGCAGCTTCCGAACAGTCTTCAAAGGCAACCCCACGTAGAGAGCATTGCAGTAATCTATACGGGATGTAACCAGAGCGTGGACCACCGTGGCCAAGTCAGACTTCTCAAGGTACGGGCGCAGCTGGCGCACAAGTTTTAACTGTGCAAATGCTCCCCTGGTCACCGCCAAAACTTGGGGTTCCAGGCTCAGCGATGAATCCAGGATCACACCCAAACTGCGAACCTGCGTCTTCAGGGGGAGTGTAACCCCATCTAACACAGGCTGTAACCCTATGCCCTGTTCAGCCTTTCGACTGACCAGGAGTGCCTCTGTCTTGTCTGGATTCAATTTCAATTTGTTCGCCCTCATCCAGTCCGACACAGCGGCCAAGCACCGGTTCAGGACCTGAACCGCCTCCTTAGTAGCAGGTGGGAAGGAGTGACAGAGTTGGACATCATCTGCGTACAGATGACACCGCACTCTGAAACTCCGGATGACCTCCCCCTTCATGTAGATGGTAAACAACATGGGAGATAGTATTGAGCCCTGAGGAACCCCACAAGACAATGGTTGTGGGGTTGAACAGGTGTCTCCCAATAACACCTTCTGAGATCGGCCCTCCAGAAAGGACCGGAGCCACTGCAAGACAGTACCTCCAAGCCCCATCTCTGCAAGGCGTCCCAGAAGGATACCGTGGTCAACGGTATTGAAGGCCGCTGAGAGGTCCAGCAGAACCAACAGGGACACACTCCCCCTGTCAAGCTCCCAGCGTAGATCATTCACTAAGGCGACCAAGGCTGTCTCGGTACCATGTCCCGGCCTAAAACCAGACTGTGCTGGATCCAGATAATCCGTGTCTTCCAAGAATACCTGGAGTTGTGAGGCCACTACACGTTCCAGGACTTTGCCCAAGAAGGGAAGATTGGAAACAGGCCGATAGTTGACGAATTGAGTGGGGTCCAGTGATGGTTTCTTCAACAGCGGTTTTATAACAGCTTGTTTTAAGCTCGCTGGAATGTTGCCTTCCCGGAGGGAGGCATTGACCACCACCTTCACCCACTCGGCCAATCCCCCTCTGGCCTCCTTTAGAAGCCAGGATGGGCAGGGGTCTAGGATGCATGTGGTCGCTCTCATTCCTTCAAGTATCTTGTCCATATCCTCGGGTTTCACCAATTGAAATTGATCCATCAAAATTGGACAAGCAGGTGCTCCAGCTACATCCTCAGAGACTGCCGTTAACATGGTGTCCAGGCCGGAATGGATCAAAGCGACTTTATCCCCAAAGAACTTTGCAAATGCTTGACAGCGTGCTGCCGAGTTGTCAGGGCTCCCATCCTGGACGGCGGGATGCAATAGGCCTCTGACAACTCGAAACAGCTCTGCTGGACGGTTCTATCCAGTCCCATCAGTGAGAAGTAATTATAACCGGGGTCAGCAAATCAAAACATGCATTCAAAGTCTATTAACATGGCATTGGGGATAATAGGTGCAAATCTTTAGTCTTGGGCATTTGAAAAGCAGAATGTGGAAATGGATAAGAATTAGAAATTCAAACTACAATTGATTTCAAATATATGTAGTAGTTTGGCATGCTTTTTATGAACTTTGGAAATATTGCAGAAATCAAGAATATAAGAAAAGACAAAAGAACTTAGGGTTGTATTAGAAACTCACCTTCATTGAGTGCTTTGAATGTAATTTTCCTGCTTCTCGGCAGGGGGTTGGACTGGATGGCCCACAACATCTCTTCCAACTCTATGGTTCATAGGTATATATTAGGGTATCTACATTTTTTTTAAAGCAGATCAGTCAAACTGCTATGTTGCTGGTTAATGTTTCAGCCATTTTTTTCATTCCAGGAGACTTCGCTTCCTCAACAATGGTGTCTGATTTCTGTCACAGAGTTACTTCAGAGCACCAATTATTTCATGCTTGCAGTTATCTATTTGCAGATACCAACCAGGAGCCAAAGTATGTACACAATTGAGCATTAATGACAAAAACTCGAATAAGATCAAAAACTTGTACATTAAGATTACATATTAGCAGAAACATAATGCATTCATTTAGGATGAATTCAGAGGCAGTCAGATCTCAACTGTTTGAGATCATTATTCTGATATTATGGATTGTAATAGGTTGAATAGGGTAGCAGGAGTCAGTGATACAAAGTTTCTTGAACTGATGATTTTCTCATGAGAAGCTATTTTGAACCATTTTGGCAAGTTAGGCAATTGTTTCTTCTGCTTTAATAAGTGCTTCTGATTTGGTGTGATGATTAATCATGCCTAAGTCAGGCAACAAATCCTAGCAAAGGACAATTATTCACAAGAGAAGAAATGCTTATTCAGCCATATCTTGAAATGATGTTAGGAGAAGATAAACAAGGTAACTGCATTTGGTTTCCTTTTTTTCATGATCAAGAAAGTTCATTTAAACGTGTACTAATTAAAGTTCCATATATGACAGAATCTTTATTTGTCTGGTTGGTAATTCTCATGATTGCCACACCTGCTAATTTAACACACACACACCCCACGCAAAAAAATAAAAATTAATGCTCAGTATAAATTAAAAGAAATCCAAATCTAACATCAAAACTGTCAATGAATGGTAATTTGACACAATATCCACAATTAGTATTTGTAGTGCAACACATTTGTAAAACACCCTCAGCTTCATCCAGTCTGTAAAAACTGTCATTAATTTACAGTTATAACACACATGATATCAGAGGATACACACTTGAAAGCAACGCATTGATTATTACAATGACATGACCCAAATCCCCAACAAAATGCAAATTAATTAAAATTAGCAGATGGTGCCACATTTAGCTTAATATGGAGATGCCATTGCGGTAAATGTGCAAAAGATATTCAATAAAACAGAAAATCAGCCATTTTGTTTTACCATCATAATATTTGGTAATGACCCTTTAGATCTCTATAGAACTTCAATAACTTTCCCTCAATATATTACATAAACTAAGGTTCAAAAAAGGAAATAAAATTATCTAATATATTTGAATCTAAACCTGTTCCCTGAGTTTTTGTACTTTTATGTCAAGAAAAAATACCAAATTAATCTGTTCATTAATTTATGAGTTCATTAAAAACATTTAACTTCACAATAAATGGTCAGGAACAAAGTTGAAGAACCATTAATACTTACTACAAAGACACTTTTAGTGTTGTTGCATTAAATAATTAAAATAATTTATTCTAAAATTATTATCTCCTTTTAAAATGAATTCTGGGAAATGTGTTGCTTTTAAAATAATCATCTCAAAGCTCTGTTAATCCTTGACAGATTTATTCACATAAAGGGCAGAATATTAGGCATGATAAAAAAGTTATGAAAACTAAAAGAAATCGTAAGTGATTCGTATGTAACGGGACTTTCAAGTTTTTACGGATCGCAAGGCCAATCCCGGAAGTGGACTTTCTTTTCACACCCTGGGCCCAAAATTTCGTTAGAATTCTAAATATTTCGGAAGGCTCCCTATTATCCCCTCCAAAATCCAAAATCCAAAATCCCAGACATTACTCACAGTCAGATGGGGCCTTTCCATGCTCGAGGCCTACTTTAACTGAAAGGCCTTCCTCCAGGAAGAGAAAAACCAGCCGGAACCATAGAGAGATCCAGTCCTAGAGCGGCTGGAGGACTCAGGGAAAAGCGCTTTATACTGCAGGGAAAGGAGCCTAGATAGGAGGGCAGGCGAGAAGGACATGAGGAAGGCTGAAACAATGGCAGAAGGGGTTGAAAACAGCCCGGAGAGGAGCAGGAAAAGTGCAGATTCAAGGAAAAGCCATAGAGTTCAAACCTCCTAGAGAGCTATGGGAAAATGAATGGGGAGAAAGCTGCAGTGAAAAGAGCTCTGGAGAAGGTAGGCAACTATTTTATAATTAATAATAATAAATATATTAATAATATTTACCCCTTCTAATTTCCTGGAAGAAGGGCCCTGGGCATTATTTAATTCTAATAATAAATATATTAATAATATTTACCCCTTCTAATTTCCTGGAAGAAGGGCCCTGGGCATTATTTAATTCTAATAATAAATATATTAATAATATTTACCCCTTCTAATTTCCTGGAAGAAGGGCCCTAATAATAATAATAATAAATTATTTAATTCTAATTTCCTAATAATAATAATAAATATATGAATAATATTTACCCCTTCTAATTTCCTGGAAGAAGGGCCCTGGGCATTATTTTACTTCTAATAATAAATATATTAATAATATTTACCCCTTCGAATTTCCTGGAAGAAGGGCCCTGGGCATTATTTAATTCTAATAATAAATATATTAATAATATTTACCCCTTCTAATTTCCTGGAAGAAGGGCCCTACTTGTTATTGATGGCACTGGAATCAATGTAAATGTGAGTAGATCAATAGGTACTGCTCTGGTGGGAAATAACAGCAATCCATGCAGTCATGCCAAGCCATATGACTTTAAGGTGTCTAAGAGCAACAACAGCTCTCAAAATCAATGGGAGACGCACAGCGAAGTAATAATAATACTAAAATAATTATAGAAACAACTTGGGCCTGACATAATTGTAATAATATGCTTGCTTGTTCTTGAGGGCACTAGAGTGCTTGTGGCCTTACATAATTGATAACAGACATGGATTGAAATACTGTAAAACTGACAGGGCTCTAACTATAAACCTAAGAGCATGTTCTAGTTTACCAAGAGCACGTTCCTCATACCCTCCAGGTCACTATCACCCTTACTACATTCTTACTATTAGAATTTATTATTTAATTCTAATAAATGCTCTGGAGAAGCAAGCCTTGACTATTTTATTTAATAATAATAATAATATATTAATGCATTATATCTCCCTGCAAGGAAACCAAGGGAAATATTGCCCCTTGATTTGCCTGTGCTTAAAACAGTGTCAGCCCTGTCCCCCTGCTTTTCAGACTTTAGAACCAATTTAGAATTTCGTTAGTAATTACGTTACATTTTAGAACTTTTTGGAATTTTTTTTGTAAGTCTTTCTATTACTAAGAACCCCCCCCCTCTTTGATTTTAGAATCGCGATTTTTGGGTTCTAATCCATGCCTACAGAATATGTTATTCCAAATGTCAAATTATTTCCCCACATTATAGTTCTTTCATTTTGTGTCTATGGGTAAAATGTTGTGTATTTGCATGTAGGCAGACTGCTGCACTAGAACTTTGGAAAATCCCTATTCAGGCATGGAAACACACCAGTAAAACTTACAAAAAAAACCCCTTGGGAAATCCTTCCCCCACCTCCTGACACGCCATTTCCTCCACCCAGGAGGACTCTCCAAAGTGACTTCATCACTGGCAGGCTGTCCCTTCTAAGTTTTGGGGCCAAAATGGGGGACTGGGAATGGGTAGTCACTCTTTCAAGCCTTTGGTCTCCAGTTGCCCAAAAGTCCAAGATGGCTGTGTGTCAGGACTGGGAGACTTGAGCTTGGGAGAAGTTCAGGCTCCCAGCCTGCCATGAGATTGCACCGACCTTTGCCCCAGTTCTTTGGTGACCTTGGCTCCAGTTACATAGAGACTGTGCTGAGTCAGATGGGAGTGATGTAACTTCCAGGTGTATGAGGGGCTGCGGAGGGAAGTGAGGCAAACTCCTCCGAGCCTGGACATTGGACAATTGGACTCATAACGCTGATTCATGGACCCATGAGGTCACATCCCTTTGGACTGTGGGATATGCTGACTCACCCGGATATGGTGCAACCCTGCTTGGACATTGCATGGGCAATGGGGGCTTAGGTATATAAGGTGTGTTTGGGTGGCGGGCCGGTGCTTTAGCTTCACATGTGTCGTACCTACAATAAAATCGTGTTGGACCATGCTTCAATCTACGTGTGATCCTTACCGAGTGTTGGAGAGTCGTTACAGAAGCTAAAGCCCTTTTCAACTATCCCAGCAATGGAGAGGTTGGCTTGGAAAGAAGAAGAATATATTGATAGATGGGATTCGGCTCCTGAAGAAGTCCGGCGAACTATGGAGTGGGATTGGCCCACCCTTGACCAAGTGGGGTTCCCGGATGAGCACCGAGAGATGATGGCGTCGGGAGGTGCGGTTGCCCAGGAGGATGAGCTTCGAGAAGCGGAACGACTGTGGGAAGCTCAGGTGAGCGGCAATGGCCTGTCGAAGGAGGGAGCAATACGGCTCCAGTCAGGCGGAGGTCCGGAGGGCCGGAGGGATCGGAGAAGCTGTTCCGAAGGACTGGTCAGCTCAGGCGGATCCAGAAGTGCGTGGGACCAGGGAGACTGTGCCGAAGGACAGGCCAGTTCAAGTGGGCCTGGCGGAGCGTGGTAGTGAGACCACGGAACCTGCATCACTGTCGGAGTTGGAAGTGATGAAATGTAAGTTGGAGGCCATGGAACAAACCATGAGGAGAATGTCTTGAGCCATGTCCAGAAGAGAGCCGATAGAGTCGGTATGGAGTACCCCGGGAGGAGGAGACTTCACTTATTATTCATGGATGGATGGCGGAACATCAGCTGAGCGTCCTAGATCTCCTTTTTGAGTGAGGACCGTAGGTCGCCATCCAGAAGGAAGTCCGGTTCGGTGAGGCACCCTGTGCAACAGGCTGGAATGGGAAGAGGTGTTTCCAGGCTCGAGGTCCCTCAAGGGAGGGGAGTGCTGTCCCAGGAGTTCGGGGCCCGTATGAAGAAGGAACCATTATGGGTTGAGTTTGAAGGTGAAGCCTGCAAGGTCGCCTTTTTTGCTGCTGCGGTGCAAGATCATATGGAGGACTACGGTCACCTTTATCCCAGTGACAGCAGTCGAGTGCGGGCCATCGGAGCGGTGTTCAAAGGAAGGGCAGCTGAATGGTATGTCCAATGCCATGACCGCCGGGACCCGTGTTTGAGATCCGTGAGAGCTTTCCTGCAGGCGATCCGAAATCGGTTTCGGGATCCGTTGGAGAGAATTAAGGCGAAGGAAGCGCTGCGCTGCCTGGCCCAGGGATCCCGATCCGTCACCGAGTATGCCGAGGAATTTATGGGATTGGCTGGAAAAGTTGCAGAATGGTCTCAAGCTACCCTACTTGAGTTGTTTAAGGACGGCCTGCGGAAGGAGATCCTCGAGTGGTGTCTGCATCGGGATGATCCGGGCGATGTCGATGGTTGGATCCAGTTGGCCGGCAGCATGGAGGGGATCCTAGCCCAGGTGCAGCGGCATCGCTTCCAGTCTGCGAGGTCCAGGGGATCCGGTCGTGGTGTTGCTGAGGGGCGATTCCGAGGAGGAGAGCCTAGACGTGGCGGTGACAACCGATCCAGTACTACGAGAAGGCCAACGTTGGGACGAGGCCTTTGTTTTATTTGTTCCCAACCCGGTCATTTTGCGTCCCAGTGCCGGCAAAGGCAGGTGCTGGAGCCAGTGAAGGTGGCCTCCGCTAAAGCAGCTTGTGTGGACAATGATGATAAAAAAAGTGTTGGGGTGAGCTCTAATATACAATGCACATTGGGATTGTTTAAAGGGGAGGAGATTGTGGAAAGGAAAGCTTTAGTGGACTGTGGGTGTTCGGAGAACATTATGTCCCCGCAGTTGGTAGCGGATTTGGGTGGGGGGACAAAGCCCTTGGAAACGTCCATAACATTTACTCAATTGGATGGGTCCTCTATTGAGGGTGGCCCGTTCTCCGTGGGGACTAAAGATTTAAAGGGTCGGGTGGGACCCTGGGAGGGGGATATTGACTTTGTGGTGGCCCCCATTAAAGGACATGAGGTGGTGTTGGGGTTGCCATGGCTAGAGCAGGCAAACCCCAAAATCGATTGGAAAACGGGGATTGTACAATGTGCCCCTAATAAAGGGGGGGAGGTTAAAAGTGAAGTGCAAGGGGTGCCTGTCGAGTATTGGGATTATGCAGATGTGTTTAACCCGATTCTGGCTCAGGGTCCCCGCAATGTACAGTGTAGTATAGAGGTTAAGGAAGGGGCTGTCTTGCCTAAACCAAAGATCTATGCCATGACTGTGAAGGAGAAGGAGGCTTTAAGGGAGCAAATAGACGGATATCTAGACAAGGGGTTTATTCGGAGGTCCGAGTCTCCCATTGCGGCACCAGTTTTGTTCCGTGAAAAGAAGGATGGTAGGTTGCGATTGTGTATCGATTATAGAGGTTTGAATGCTGTTAGTACTACTAACTGTTATCCTTTACCATTAATCAAGGATTTGTTGGGTCAGTTAGGAGGTGGTAAGTTTTTTACCAAGTTGGATTTGATTGACGCGTTTCATATGGTGAGGGTGAAGAGGAGTGATCAATGGAAGACTGCTTTCTCCTGCCCCCTTGGGCTATACAAATGGACCATAATGCCATTCGGATTAGCTGGAGCTCCAGGTATTTTCATGCAATTGATTAATGAGGTGTTGCACCCCCTTTTGTATAGAGGGGTGTTTGAATACCTGGACGATATTGTGATTGTGACGCATACTAGAGATGAGCATGTTCGTCTGGTGAGAGAGGTGTTAGAGAGGTTGCGACAGGCGAGTCTGTATGTGAAGTTGAGTAAGTGCGAGTTTGGCAAGAATCAGATTGATTTCTTGGGGTATAGGATTAGTGAGAGTGGAGTTGCGATGGATCCAGCTAAGGTAGATGATGTGTTGAATTGGGAGGCTCCGCAAACTCGTAGGCAGCTGCAGGCTTTCTTAGGGTTAGCCAATTTTTATCGCACTTTTATATCGGAGTTTTCAGCGATAACCCTCCCGCTTACTGAATTATTGAAGACCAAGGGCAAGGGTGAGTCGAAGAGGACCAGGTCTCCAGGAGCTAAGTTAGATTGGACGAAGGATTGTCAGGAGGCTTTTGTGAAATTGAAAAGAGCCTTTACTAATGGACCCTTGTTAATGCATCCGAATGTGGATAAGCCTTTTGTGGTGCAGTGCGATGCTTCTGCTTGGGCGTATGGCGGAGTGTTAATGCAGAAGGATGATCAAGGTAGACTGAGGCCATGTGCATATTTTTCTAAGAAATTTGGAGAGCATGAGAGGAAGTGGCCAGTCTGGGAAAAGGAGGCGTTTGCTGTGCAGAATGCTTTGCAAACGTGGCGGCAGTTTTTAGAGGGTGCTGCTTTCCCTTTTGTAGTGATGACTGATCATCAGAACCTCCAGTATTTAAGGAACCCTCAGAAGTTGTCTCCCAAGTTGGTGAGGTGGGCTCAGTTTTTCGCTCGGTTTAATTTTAGGCTGCAGCATATAAGAGGCAAAGAGAATGTGGTGGCTGATGCATTGTCCCGGTATCCGAGTGTGGGAGAGAATGAATTGCATAAGTCGGAAGAGGTGTTTGCTAGAGAGCATTGGGGTCTTGCAGTGCAGACCAGGTCCCAAACGGCGAATGAGATTAAGAAGGAGGAAGGCGTGGTAGACGAGTGGAGTTTGGAGTTACAGAAAGGTTATGTAGGTGATGTGTGGTTACAGAGTCATGAGAAGGAATGTAGGCCATTGAATGGTTTGTGGATTATGGGAGACAAGGTGTATGTCCCTCAGAGTATGAGAGAGAAAGTGCTGAGGTTGAATCACGATCATAGATCTGCTGGTCATTGGGGAGTCACGAAGACTCTTTTGGCCCTAAAAAAGCGGTATTGGTGGCCAGGCATGAGGGCTGAGGTGAAGAGATATGTAGAGTGTTGTGAGGCGTGTGCTAGAAATAAGGTTCCCTCTGCTAAGCCGCAGGGGTTGATTCAGGTGGTGGTTACTCCTGTGAGGCCGTGGACGCATGTCAGCACTGACTTTGTGGGGGAACTGCCCTCGAGTCGGGGTTATAGGTATATTTGGACTGTGCTGGATATGTTTTCAAAGCAGGCCCATTTTATTCCATTGAAGGGATTGCCTTCTGCAGAGAGGTTGGCTGAGTTGTATGTGCAGCATGTGTACCGGTTGCATGGGTGCCCGGAGCAAGTTTTGAGTGATCGTGGAGTTCAATTTACTGCTCAATTTTGGGAGCGATTTTTGGAGGTGTTGGGGGCTCAGCGGCGTCTTACGACCGCTTATCATCCTTGTTGCAATGGGGGCGTGGAGAGAACGCAGAAATCGTTAGGGGCTTATCTGCGTATTTTCAGCAACAAGGAGCAAAATAACTGGTCCGATCTGTTGCCCTATGCTGAAATGGCTTATAACAGCTCTGTGCATTCTTCCACCGGGAAGTCTCCCTTTGAGGTGGTCTATGGTCAGGAGGTGGCTCCTTTGCCCCAGCTGTTAGAGTTGGGGGGGGGGGAGAGGGTGGAATGGAAGATACGAGCCCGGGAGGACTGGAATGAAGTGGCGGAGGCTTTGGGAAAGGCGCAGCGTTCTTACAAGTTGTTTGGAGACCGGAAGAGGCAAGAAGGGGAGGAGTATAGCGAAGGAGATTTAGTATGGCTATCCACGCAGAATTTAAAATTGGGGTATCCCTCCAAGAAGTTAAGTCCGAAATATATTGGACCTTTTAGAATTGAGAAAGCGGTGAATAAGGTCTCGTATACCCTTCTGTTGCCTAAGAGTTTAGGGAAGGTTCACCCCACGTTTCACTGTAGTCTCTTGAAGAAGTATGTGGGGCCCTTTCCTCCTCCGGATTGAATGATGTTTTGTTTTCCAGGGGGAGGACGTGGTGGAGGAGACTGTTATGTCAGGACTGGGAGACTTGAGCTTGGGAGAAGTTGGGGCGCCCAGCCAGCCAAGAGATTGCACCGACCTGTGCCCCAGTTCTTTTGGTGACCTTGGCTCCAGTTACATAGAGACTGTGCTGAGTCAGATGGGAGTGATGTAACTTCCAGGTGTATGAGGGGCTGCGGAGGGAAGTGAGGCAAACTCCTCCGAGCCTGGACATTGGACAATTGGACTCATAACGCTGATTCATGGACCCATGAGGTCACATCCCTTTGGACTGTGGGATATGCTGACTCACCCGGATATGGTGCAACCCTGCTTGGACATTGCATGGGCAATGGGGGGGGGGGCTTAGGGTATATAAGGTGTGTTTGGGTGGCGGGCCGGTGCTTTAGCTTCACATGTGTCGTACCTACAATAAAATCGTGTTGGACCGTGCTTCAATCTACGCGTGATCCTTACCGAGTGTTGGAGAGTCGTTACAGCTGTGTAGATTGACCCCTGAGATCGCATGATGTGGCCCTGAGAGTCAATCTACAGATGGCCAACAAATGGTAAGGTATGGACCTTAGCTTAAGGACCTGATCTTACCAGGTGTTTAATAAGTGCACAGTAAACTGGCAAAATTTACTCCACATTAATTTGCTTTTACCAGAGGGGTCATTTGGACACCTGCAGTAAAAGCAAGAAAGGTTTCACATTAAAGGCCTGTATGGAAGAGCCCTCAGTCTGGCCTTACACTGTAGAAGCAACGACATTTCATCCCAGCCTGCTGGGATGAGATGGATTTGCCCCCCCGGCTCCGATGAGAGCGAAGGTTCCAGAAGGACCCTTCTGGCGTGGGGGCGGGGCTTTTCGCGAGGCCCCGCCTCAACAAGCCATTGCTAGCTTGTTCAGCGTGCAGGAAGGTTGGGTTTTTTCCATCTCTGCACGCTACCTGGCACTAAAGAGCACTAAAAGAGCAGAAGAGAGAAGATTGGAGTGAGGAGTGAAGAGAGAAGAGGGAGGCGAGAAGAAGATTGAAGAGAGGAGTAGATTGAAGAGAGAAGAGTGAAGAGGGAGTAGGCTGCGGGCTTAGGGGACAGTGAAGAGTCGAGGAAGAGGAGAGAAGTAGGACGGAGGAGTGAAGAAAGAGGAGCTGCGAGGGGGGAGAAGAGAGAAGAAAAGAAGACAGCAGAGGGAAGGAGCGTCGAGGGAAAGCTTACCAGTTTGTAGATTGGTGGCTTCTGAAGGTCGGTGCCGGGGTTGGGGGGCGGGGGGAGGTGGGGACTTTTCCTCCCTCTCTCTTTTTGTTCCTTTCTTCCTTTTGGCCCCCACCCCCTTTTTTCTCTTCCCTCCCGGGGGGGTGGTAGGGGTGGAGGTGGGCTCCAGACAGGGTGGGGGGGAGGCTGCGGGATTCCGGGGCCCCCCTCCTCTCTTTGTGCTCCTTAACTTCTCCCTCTTCCCCCCCCCTCGCGGCGGTTTGGGGTCGCGCCCGCTGGTGGGCTCCGGGGGGGGGGTTGCGGCCCCGGGATCCGGGGGCTCTTCGGCCCGTGACTGGGCTGTGGGGGGGTGGTAGGCCCGGCCGGGGGCGCGTGGGTGGCGGCCGCCATTGGCGCTGACCGCCATGGAGGCAGGCGCCGTTTCGGCCGCCGCTTTGGGAGCAGGGGGTGGCGGCCGCCATTTTGGCCCTGGCGGCCGTTATTTTTGGCGGGCGGCCACCATTTTGGGGGCGGCCGCCATTGGAGTGGCGGCCGCCGGGTTGCCATTTGAGTGGCGGCCGCGTTTTTTCGCTGGCGGCCGCCCTGTCGGGGCGGCCGCCATTTGAGGGGCGGCTGCGTCGTTGCTGGCGACCGCCATGTTAAGCGGCCGCCATTTTAGCCCTGGCGGCCGTTATTTTAGCGAGCGGCCGCCATTTTTGGCGGCCGCCATTGGAGTGGCGGCCGCCCGGGTTGCCATTTGAGTGGCGGCGCGTTTTTCGCTGGCGGCCGCCATGTCGAAGCGGCCGCCATTTGGCGGCTGCGTCGTTGCTGGCGACCGCCATGTTGAGCGGCCGCCCTTGGAGGGGCGGCCGCGTTGGCGTTGGCGGCCGCCATTTGGGTGGCGGCCGCCATGTTGGGGGCGGTCTCCGTGGGTGTGGCGGCCGCCATTTTCGTGGCGGCCGCCATTTTGGTGGCCGCCATGTTCCTGGCGGCCGCCATCTTGAAATGCGGCCGCCATTTTCATGGCGGCCGCCATTTTGCGGTGCGGCCTACGTTTTTCCTGGCGGCCGCCAGTTTGAAGGGCGGCCGCCATCTTTCCTGGCGGCTGCCATTTTGAGGGGCGGCCGCCATTTTCCTGGTGGCCGCCATATTAAAGGCGCGGCCGCCATTTTGGGCAACTGCCATTGGAGGTGCGGCAGTTATGTTGTTAGCGGCCGCCAATTTAAGGGTCAGGGGCGCAGCTTGCTAGCGGCGGCTGCATAAGTCTCTCTGATCAGTAGGTCATGAGTTCGAGGCCTGCCAACTTGCACGTGCCGCAAGAACCGCAGGGAAGGGTCTGATCAAGGTAGTCTGAGTGTTTCAATTTGACTTGAAGGACCATGGTGCAAATCACTTATGCCATCAAACTTAATGACATTGTGCAAGTCCCCCCCCCTCCACCCTCAGTGAAGGGCAATGGCATGCCTCGTCTGGACATTGAACATAAGCATAGGGGAGAGGGTTCTTTCCAGAGAGAATGGCTTCCTGATGGAGAGAGTGCGCATGTACATAGAAGTGTTCATCAATTTCTAGGGAAAAGAGCCGGCGTTGTCCTTAGGCACCGCCTAGGTTATGGAGCCAACATCGCGCTCCGGGCGACGTGCGGCCAGGGGTGGATGGGCCTGGATACGGTGGCACTGGCAGATGGGGACTCATTGGGAATGTTGTGTGCTACCTTTTGCAGGATGGAGCCCAAGAAGAATGTCCCTGGGAAGAAAGGAAAGGACCGGCGCAGAGGGCCGGGAGGCGCCCACCCCGGCAGAGGAGTCATCGTCAGATGACGAGGCCGTGCCCTCAGTGACCCTGGCTGCCATGTTGGCCAGGATCGAGGGTCTCGAGCGGCGCAGGGGGCTGCTCGTGCGGCCTATGGAAGGGGTGGGGGCGGGCCGGGTGAGTAAGGCCCGGCTCGTCAAGGATATGCTCTCCCGTCTTGCCATTCTAGAGGCAGGCCAGGAGGTCGAGGAGCCAGAGGACACCACTGAGGACTGGAAGTGGCGCGAGGAGAGGGCCGAGGTGCGGAGCCAGCTGATGGAGCAGGTGGGCGCACTGAGAGAGCGAGACCAGGGCTGGCGAGCAGGATGATCGGGCGGCGGTGGCTGAGCCGGGGCCGGTGGCGGCGCCGCGTCCTGGACGGGCGGCCTTGGCAGTGGCGACGCATGAGCGGCGACGCAGATGGATGGTCAGCGCCAGCGATGGCCGGGCCGTCTGGACACGGTAGGGAGCCCAGCTCCTTTTGGCCTTGGGGGGGGGTCCCCGGGCTGGGGGGCGTCTTGGGGGCGCCGTGTGGAGCTTCGTCCCCGCTGGCGCCGGGGTGGTGGCGCGGCTGGGGTAGGGGGAGGAGTATTGGCTGGGGCGGGAGGCTCCCCAGCGGTTTCCACGGGAGCTGCGGTCGTGGCGTCGTCCGATGTATCCCTGGGGGGGCCGGGGCAGGTGGCCGCTTGGGGCGGTCACGGTGGAGGCGGCGCGTACCAGCGAGCTGACCCAGTATTGGGAACCGACCGGTGGGCGGCTCCCATATTGCCCGGCCGTAACAGATGGGGTGTTGAGGGCCCATTTGGCCCCCAAGGCGCTGGAGAAGATTTTGCGGAGCGGAGTATATAGATATTTTCTCGCTGCTCTACAAAGAGCTGGAGAAAAAAGAGAGGGATGAACTGGACGAAGAAGGCAAGGAGAAATTGAAGCATAGAAAGGGGGCGAAGTCACTAGTGCGGTATCTAAACATTATTTATGGGGCCAAGGTCAGGTTCATAGGGAAGGCCTGGCTCGAATACGATCGGCGCTTTAGGGCCCTGGCGGCTGGAGATCCGCGGATACAGTGGGACCTGATTCACGAGCAGCTTTGGCTGGCCGTGATGAATGCTGCCAAGTCGGTCCCAGGGGGCCGGCGGATAGTGGGCACCTGGTCAGAACACCAAAAGTGCGCAGCCCTTTCGGTCAGCCGCCCAGGTTGGGCAGTCGCAGAAGCAGCGGCCGGTGTGCTGGGAGTTCTCCTCCCAGGGGACATGCAGCAGGAAGGTGTGCAGGTACCTGCACGCCTGTTCAACCTGCGGCGGGCAGCACGGGGCAAAGCAGTGTACTAAGGGAAGCCTTGGAGGGAATCCCAGAGAGGGATCGCCAAAAAGGCTCCGGCTCAGCCACCCCTTCCCAAAGGGCCCCAGCCCAGTTAAACTGGGCCCGCTAGGACAGTGGCTGAAGATTTACCGGATCGAACCGCGGCACAATATCTGTTGTCGGGTTCACCTTCGGCTTCCGCATTCCAGCCCTGGGTCCTAGGGCACCACGTCTTTCTCCCAATTTAAAGTCGGTGGTGGGATGGAGGAGGTGGTGCGACAAATTGCCAAAGAGTTGAGGAAGGACGGGTGTTGGGACCGTTTGAGTCTCTCCCAGTTGATAGTTTGCGAGTTTCCCGTTGGGAATTGTGCCTAAGAAGGCACCGGGCGATATCGCCTCATTCATCATCTGTCCTATCCGAGGGGCAGCTCTGTGAATGGCCAGCGATACCGGACGAGTTGTGCACAGTGTACTACACGTCTTTCGGCGGCGGTGCGGGTAGTAAGCGACACGGGCAGGAGAGCGGAATTGGCTAAGTGTGATATCAAATCTGCTTTTAGATTGCTCGGTCCACCCAGCGGATTTTGATTTGTTGGGTTTTTCGGTTCGATGGCTTGTTTTACATCGATCGCGCATTACCCATGGGTTGTTCCATGTCGTGCGCCGCGTTCGAGGACGTTTAGTACCTTTTTGGAATGGGCGGTCAGAACCGGCGGGCCTTAGCGGGGTGGTCCATTATTTGGATGACTTCCTTTTAGTGGGGCGTTTTGGGTCAGGTGACTGTGAGTCGCTGTTGGGGCGCGTTCAGCGCCTTACCCAAGTTTGGGGGTGCCCCTAGCCGAGGAAAAAAACGGAGGCCGGCCTCGGTTCTGACTTTCCTGGGGGTTGAGTTGGATACGGTGCACCAATATTCCAGGTTGCCATTGGAAAGGTGGCGGACCTGAAGCTCAGGATCGAGCAGTTTATGGTCAAGAAAAAGGCCACGTTGAAAGAATTCCAGGTGTTGATAGGTCACCTGAACTTTGCGTGCAAGGTGGTGGCTCCTGGCAGGAGCTTTCCTGCGCAGGTTGTGTGATGCAATTTCGGGCACCGTTTTGCCGCATCACCGTATCCGGGTTACCAAGGACATCAAATCAGATTTGGAAATTTGGCTTAGTTTTATTTCAAATTTCAATGGCATTTTCCTTTTGGCGACAGGATTTGCTAGTAAAAGATGCCCTGAAGGTAGCTTCGGACGCCTCCGGATCTTTGGGTTTCGGAGTGTTTTTTGAGAGTCAGTGGTGTGCACAACTGTGGCCTGAGGAATGGCACAGTTTGGGTGTTACATCTGATCTGACTTTTCTGGAATTCTTTCCTATTTTGTGGCAGTGCACATTTGGGTTGAGAGGTTTGCCAACTCCACTGTGCATTTTTGGTGTGATAACATGGCCACTGTGCATGTTATCAGCACGCTCACTTCACGTTCCCGCAGAGTTATGGGCCTGTTGCGTGCGTTTACGCTTCAGTGTTTAGAGTGAACATATTGTTTGGGCATTCCACATTGCAGGGCTCGATAACTCATTGGCTGACGCTCTGTCTCGTATGCAGATGGGCGCTTCAGGCAATTGGCGCCCAGCAGCAGAGAGTCCTCCCGAAAAACATGCCAGACCATCTCTGGCTGGTTGGAGTGTGAGTAGCGGTCGGCATGGCGCTGGCGTTAGCCCCAGCTCAGCCGCGGATACTTCAGGGCCGTCAGGGAGTTTTCGGAGTTCAGGGAGTATTATGGTTTACCTGAGACCTTCCCTGTGCCGTATGACCACATCGCCCAGTTTTGCGTTTATCATCACAGGCGGGGTCTTGCTGCCCGTACTATCGGGTTAAACTGTCAGCGCTGGCCTATTGGTTCAAGGCGCAGGGCCTGCAAAGATCCGACCAATGATTTTTCGCCTGCACAAATTGATGGCTGGATGGTCCAGACAAATTGGCAGGTCTGTTGACTCAGGGAACCCTTCACCCCTGAGATTTTGAAGGGTCTGGGCCAGGTGTGGTCATCGGTGTGTGACTCCGTTACGAACAGGCTTTGTTCCAATCGGCTGCCCTTACCGCATTTTTTGGGGCCTTTAGGATCAGTGAGTTGGTGGCTTCATCAAAGGAAGACCTCTCTCACAGGGCCTTTTTACTATCTGACATTTCTTTGGATCAGGACAATTTGGCCTTGAATGTCAGGTTTTCAAAAACTGATCAGGCTGGTAAGGGCTCCTTGGTCCGTTTGGGGAGAGCCAGTGACGAGGAGTTGTGTCGGTGCGTGCCATGTCACAATATTTGGCTGTTCGTGGCATGGGTACCGGTTCTGTTGTTTGCCAGGTGGACGGGACGCCACTGTCTAATTTTCAGTTTTGGGCAGTCACTAAAAAGGCCCTGAAGGTATTGGGCTTGGAAGGGGTGAGGTTCGGAACCCACTCCTTCAGGGTGGCGTCCTCTGCAGCTGCAATAGGGTATGGCACCGAAGCAATGAGGTCCCTCGGGAGGTGGCGATCGGACGCTTACAAAGTTTATGTTCGTAATGTTCAGTTGTAAGCGGTTTGATGTTGCCCAGTTTCTTTTCATTTCAGGTCCGATGGGCGCTGGGGAGACTGAGGGTCCTGATCTGCGAGCACAGTTATGTGTACTGGGCGGAGAAGGCAGCGCTCCGGGCACCCCTCGGACGACAGTTGGGCCTGGCATCCAGGTTGGATGTGCAGTGGTTGGGCAGACGAGGTCTGCGGTGGGACGAGCTTTGGCCATTGTTGTTCCACGGAAGGGAGTCCCACCCGGATATTCTGGTCATTCACTTGGGGGAGAGGGAATGACCTGGGATTCCTGACCGGCGGCGCTGTACCTGCAGGCTCGGGCCGATCTGTATGCAATCTGGCGGGCATGGCCCGCGGTGCACATCGTGTGGTCGGCAATTGTGCCGAGGATGTGCTGGCCGGTGAGTGGCGACTTCAGGCTCTTGGCGAGGCGCTGAAGCGTGTGAACAGGGCCATGAGGTCGTTGGTACATGGTGCCAACGGATCTTATGTGCCTCATAGATTTCTGCATCCGGAAAATCATGGGATTTTCCGGAGAGATGAGGTTCACCTGTCAGATGAGGCAACCACCTGTTTCTTTTAGACATCCAGCAAGGTTTAGTGGGGGTGTTAGAAGATTGGTGGGGGTTGGGGACAGGTAGACACCTGCCCCCAAGTTGTGCGGTTGGTTGTTAGGGAAATTCCCTAAGTGGTGTTCACCGGTAGGCACCCCTTTAGGGGTGAGGGCCAGTTAGTTAAAGCCTTACAGTAAAGTTCTGTTGTTGAGTGAGGTGGATTGGATGGCCCTGGAAGGGTGGGGGGCCATGCTCAAGCTCAGGTGAGTTGGCCTTACCCTTTCCTTGGTTTTGGCTGGATCTGGTGTTTTGGCAGATCAGCCTCGGTGTTCCGCCCCAAATTTGGTTAAAGTTGATTGATTCCTAGCACCCCCTTGAGTTAGTGGTCAGGAATCAATAGGTAACAATAAATGTTGCCCAAAGATTTGAACCCAAAGTTACTTGTCCGTGTCGTTATTGTTGTCGGCTCGTTATTCGGGGTTTGGGTGGGCAATACAGTTTCACACCATGTTAACTGCCATGGTTGAATGCTATAGAATTCTGGGAGTTGTAGTTTTACATGCTCTTTAGCCTTCTCTACCAAGGAGTCACAGGCTTGTATTGTTGAAGGCTTCCAGCACCCAGTAACAAGATTCTAATGCTATGGAACTCTCAGGTTTCCATAGCATTGAGCCATGCCTGTTAAAGTTGTGCGAAACTTCATTAATTCAACAGTGTATAGCCAGTCTTGGGCCGAATCTACACTACCATATAATCCAGTTTCAGAATACACATTATCTGCATTGAAGTGAGTCTACACTACCAAATAATCCAGTTCGTTGCAGGAAATCCACATTGTGAAACTAGATTACATGGCAGTGTAAATCCAGCCTTAGATATCACCAGTTAAGTCAAGGAAAGACTCTGCCTAAAATTCTGAAATACACTATTAATCAAGAAGGGCAATGTTTAACTATTTGTTTGTTCAATTGATCGAGATCTTGCCTTTCCCCACAGAATGGGAGTAGAAGTGACCAACTAGATGTGTCATCATGTTGCCATGAAATAAGAATTAAAGAATCAACTGTATGCTGATCAGCTGGTTTGTCTCAAGCTTTGATCCCATCAGTTGATAAGTGTATTTGGGGTTCTTTGCCCCGATGTGCATGACTTTACACTTGTTTAGAGTTAAAATGCATTTGCCACTTTGTTGCCCATTCACTCAATTTCGAGAGAGATCTTTCTGGAGCTCTTTACAGTCAGTTCATTTTTAACTACCCTGGACAGTTTTAGTGTCATCTGCAAACTTTGCTACCTCACACTTTACTTCTACATCAGATCATTTATGAATAAATTAAAGTAACAGTCCTAAACTGAACCTTGGGAGTACGCAAAGCGGGACTTGTTCCCGCTTTGTGTTTGGGAGATACAGTAAGCCTGACATTTCTTACTTCCATACGGCACGTTCATGTTTTTTATTCAACCTACTAGGGTTCGTTTAGGCTATAGCATGCCAGTCATGTGATAGGAAGATGAAGTAGAAGATAGTTAATAATGTGTCAGGAATGGAATCTCTATGCCTTGGGCCAGAGTAGATTCCACTCTGCCATGAGTGGGATGATGTTCAGCTGA
>JARBWK010000005.1:27399660-27425492 GCA_030556195.1 Anolis apletophallus | reverse complement strand
TAAAGCAAAGTCATAGTGTTACTGTTTGTGGAATCTGAGATGTTAGGCTCAAAATAACTCAGTTGGAGTGATTCCACTATAAATATAGCAGAGTTCCAGAAGTAAACTTCATAACGAGCAGAAACTTACATGTGATGAGCTGGGATAAGTTTCTATAGTAGTTAGGATGGCACAGGATTGCAGAGTCAGAACTTTAGGTTAAAATATTTATGTAAAAGAAATCCATTCTTGATAGAAAAGGTCTTGGAGCTAACTAGCTTACTAAATCTCATCTTCTAAAGGGGTAAAAGAGTAAAAAAGTCAATTCAGCTACATTTTATATAGAGAGAGTCAAAATGTGCATCCTCATAAGTAGAAAGAAAAGTAGAAGAATCTGTAAAATTGGTGAATGGCCACAAGGCCAGCCCAGGGCAATAACAATACATTTAAAAAGGTAGTTCCCTCACAGAATTCAATTGCTAGCTCATCAAAGCGGGAGGAGATAGTAGCAAGGAGAAAGAGTAAAGACAAAACCCTTTTTGGGAAACATGCAGAGAGTCCTTATTAACAGAGAGTAATAAGGACTCTCTGTTCAAAAAAATAGGAACACCCATTAGACTGGTCTCTATTCAACTGCTAAGAGTAGACTCATTGAATCATTTTCTGAATGACATTATGTACATCCCATTGATTTAATGGGTATAATTTAGCTGAGACTGTCAATTGGATTTAGGCCATAACCTTTTGAACAAAACTCACTTAAAATTCACATTGTAAAAAAACACCTACTTTAGCTTGAAAAGTTCTCCCATTTTATTGAAGTGAGAGAGAAAAAACTCCAGCAGGGATACAAGATCCCAATAGGAAAGAATTGCCTGTCACAAAAGAATTTAGTAGGAAAGCTTACAAAGCTTACACGTTTGTGTAATTTTCCAAGAGTGAAAAAAGGAAGCATTCACTTTTGTCTACCAGTTTTCCCAAGAGGAAATGCAGCAATCCCTGAACTGTGAAGCATCCACCGGAATGAGCAGCTGAGTGTGTGTTTAATAAAGATTTTCACAAATCCACTCTGAGTTGTTAATATTAGCTGTATGAAATATTTATTATGGTAGAACATTTGAGTCCCACATCAGGCATTTGCCTAGCTGTAACCTGACCAATAATTGCCAGGGAAGAGTTGTAACCATGCAAGAGATGGATTGAAAGGGCTCTTTACAGGATATGTTTATAGTCCCTTTTAGCTTAGCCTTTTACAAACCAGGAAATCTTAATTGATCACTTAACTCTATTTAGTACAAAATGCATTTCAGGCTATTTCTTCCTGCATAGTAGGCTTTTAAAAAGGTAGAAATAAAACGGGGGGGGGGGGGGGAGGAGCAGTTTTCTATTGAAGGCACACTAAAAACAAATGCAAGAGGAGGAAGAAGTAATTTTTGTTTGGTACAAGATAATCTGCTTTCAGCTTCCAATCTTGTCAGTCTTTGTAAGGACTAATGATAGTGTTAAGAGGAGACGCAAGTTAGGGGTGGGTCATTGCAACTATTAATATTTATTTCTGTTCAGAAACAGATATTTGAATGTCTTCATTGAATGATCCTGTCTCCACATAGCACCATTAATTTGCATGACAATGCACAAAAAGAAGTAAACACATCTTTGTCCTAGCCTGATGCCAATTTTGAACTGGAGGGAGCAGAGATGATACAGGGAAGCAGCAGGACCAGAGAGAAAAGGTGGAAGAAGAAGTGGATCTAAAGACTTTCTGTACATATTTCAGATTTCAAAATGAATGTCAAAAATACATGGTATGATTTTAACATAGGATTTGTGCTACATTAGAACACAAAAGACAAATATCACTTAAGTAAAAGCAATATTAAATATTAAATAACCTAAATAAAATAAAATGAGGTGTAAACACTAAACTAATCTGGGAATCTGCTATTGCAACACATACTATGGGATGAAGAATGATAAGGAATTTGTGTTAGCTATGGATGAAAACTATGTGGTTAAAAAAGCAGTATGTAAGAAGTTAGTTGTTGAAGATGAAGGAGACATATAGACAAACTGTGAAGGAGTTCAAAGCATAAGGTGATGAAAGAAAATAGGTGAAATCTTTCCATAAGAAAGCAAAAGGTCATCTACTGAGAGTGCTAACTATATAATGGAGTTCTATGGTAACTCAAGGCTGAACTGGTCATAAAACATACATTGTCAATGTGCACTGCAAGGAAAGTCTGAATTCAATCAAAAAATATGCTACAGCATTTCGGTGCCACAAAATATAGAGCAGATCGTGGACACTTCTCCCTGCTGAAGCGCAGTAAAGAATCCCAGTTGGGGACTGCTGAAAAGCGCCCTAAAGGTATGGATGGCCAGCAGGGGCTAATCGACTTCCTGGGAGATGTTATTAATTACCTCCATTCCTAATGATCACTTTTCCTTTTTCACCACCCTATATGTTTCTGGTAGATGTGAATATGTCTACCCTAATGTATTTAGCAGTAAAACCTGCATCCATATATTAATTGGATGAACCTGGCAACTTTGTGAGAGAGGCGATGCTGGAGAAAGATGGGGCAGTCAACCAGTTGGTCATGCTGCAGTCCAGCCATCTCTCTTTCTTGGAGGACAGAGCAATTCCTACAATAGACTACTGCCCTTGTGCTAGGTGGTGGTTCCTATCCCATTTCAACTCTACATCATTCATAAGAAGGAATATTTCTTTTATTTTGTAAAATTAGGAGGGACTTGCATATGCCTCCTCTATCACGACCAACCTCTTCCTAACTGGAAATAGTATTATTTTCTTTGCCTCATCATTTAAACTGCATCCTTCTTCTCCTCTTCTCCACCAGTAAGCAGCAGCAGGGTTTGACAGCTGTGAAGAGAAATAGGTTTTTTTTTTACATTACACAAGAGACATCAGAATAGCATCTTGCACTCCATTCAAAAGAGAAATGCATTCACGTATGTCTGGCCTAAGTATGTTCATGTCACTTATAACCTCGTCACAGTAAAGTATCTATCCACTTTAAATCCAGCTGCTGCTTCCTGTAGAATTCTGGGGTTTGTAGTTTAAGGAGGGGTCTGTAAACTCTCAGCCAAAGAGGTACTGGACCTCACTAAACTTCAAATCCCAGAATTCCACAAGAGGCAGCAAGTGGATTTGATTCTGTTCCATTATCCAGATAGTCTCCAAAAGTGTAGCTACTAGATAGAAAAGAATAGTCCATTGTATCGGGTGGGGGGAGTTGAAGGAGAAAAACAATTTTCATCATTTTCTCAGGTTATCCCCCCACCTTTTCCCCCATACCATAAATGATGGTTGTTTTTACTAAGGTGACAGAAAGACAGGGGGAAATGGTTTAGCTCCTTCAAACCCCTCCCCCCCCAATAAAATGGATTATCTTTTTCTTCTATAGCTCCCGCTTGTGGACTCTCACCAGATAATAGAACAATACCCTGGATTTAAAGTGGATAGGTTCTTATGGGATGAAGTCCTAAGTGGATTCCACATTGAACATGGAACCTGACCTGAAACTACTTGCAGAACCCCTCACTCCATTTTGGTGAAATCTCATTGAAGAAAGGGTAAATAGTATATTTGAGGGTAATTTTAAAAGGTGTTCCTCTGCACTTTTTAAAAATTAAATTGCATATCCCAGATGTAGCATGGAGATGAATATCAATGTTACCTTTTTATTGGCAGTTTACAAGTGGAATACATCTAAAACTTAATATAGTCATACAACAAAACATACACAAAGTGCTATCAAAAACACAGTAAATCCAGTCTTAAATACTCAACAGAATGTCACTGAGATAAAACAGGTAGGCATAGCTTCAAATATTGTGAAAATTCTAAGATCAAAAGGTATTTACTAAACTGATGCCAAAGATTCTCAGGAGAGGTTATCTAAAGTTGGGGTGCCATTACCCAAGAAGATCCTGTGCCAAACAACAATATGGGGGGGAAAACTCGGTTGAAAATCTTAATGGTTTGGGGTGTTGGTATATAAGAAGATTTAGTAGATACCTTGGTTTAGGGCAAATACAAGGAGGACTACTTTTTTTAATATGATAGGAGATGGATTAGTATATTGAAATATATTGGAGAGGTCATGCGTACAAAAGCAAAATGCCTCTTTTGAGAACTGTATGCATGAAATGTCTAGACCAGAAGAAAAATATTTCCATGTTATCAAAACTTGAAGTGACCTGAGCCAAGAGAACTTCAGATACAATTTTGTTTTTAAAAGTTGCATGCAGGAAAACTAAAGTACCCCACAGAGGGGCATAGTTCCCAAGGACTGCATGCCAAAGTTTCAGTTTTATTAGGTTTTTTTTCTTGGAATCCAAACCTACAATTTATATTTGCATCCACAGATGCAAACTTTTACAGTCTGCCATCAGTGGTAATTACTGAATGCCTGCTGACACCTGCAGTCTTCACCAATTGGGAAAGAGCCAAGTGACTGCATAGTTAATTACCATAGCAGTTTATCCTCATTAGCATGTCCATGACACAGTAAATAATTAAAACTTCCTTCTGTAACAACTGCAGTGGGTTTGTTTTCTGCTCTTGAGAAAGACATCAACTGCACTACTTCCCAGAAGTGACAATAGGTATAAAACCAATTGGGCAGCAGGGCTGAAGTCAACCTCTGCCACCATTTTATTGGACCTTGGAGATTTAACATAACAAAGAAAAATGAAACCACAAAATCAAAAGCATTTGCCTGCCAATTCAACCTACTACTTAAGGCACAAAGACTGCTGTTTGCTTTTCCCACACATTTGTTTTTGTTTTATTTGCTTAGTTGGTTCTTAAGATATGGCACTTTAATATTCTAACACCCATTGTAGTATTTGTATTAAGCTAGAAAATCTTTTGATTTTCTTGTGTTGCAAAATCAGGTACTCAGTGCATAAGGGGAGTAGAGGACGACTCTCTGCAGCAAGTTACACATCTCTTTTCCCTAAATCAGGTTGTGGTGAGGCAGTTACTAAAAAAATATTACAAGAGATCCCACCATCCTGAATAATTATCTGACAGTTTCTAGCATTTTAGTTTTGGAAAAGATTGTGGAGTGTGTGGTAGCTTCCCAGCTCCAGAGGTTTCTGGGTAAAATGGATTATGTAGGGCAGGGTGGCAAACTCATAAATGAGGACATCTTCAGCCTTATGGTTGCATTCAAAAAGCCAGTTATAATTGTAAGACGGTATAAATGAAACTATGTTTCCCTGGCATTGAAAGCCTCACAGGCCACATAAAATGCCATGGCAGGCTTGATTCAGACCACAGACCTTGTGTTTAACATGTGTGATTTAGAGTTGCTTCAATCTGAGTTCAGGGCTGGTTATGGGACAAAGACAGCTCTGGTCACTTGGTGGATGACCTATGCAGAGAACTGGACAGGTGGAGTGCATCCCTATCAGTTTTTCTAGACCTATGAATAGCTTTCAATACCATCAACCATGGTATTCTGTTGCCTCTCTGGGATAGAACTCAAGGCACTGTTATGCAATCGTTCTTGATAGGGGTATGCAGAATTCTGTTTGACGATTTGGGATTCAGGAAAATTCTGCGATCTGGGAGCCAGATCACTAAAAACGGACTGGGCAGGACCCAGACAAAGCCTTAACCAGAAAGGATCATAAGCAGCCAGATTTTTTTTTGGCTAATTGGAGTGATGGGGCTGAATGACATTCTACTTGAAGAAAGCAGAGTCAAATACGTAGTACTTTTCAAATAATGTATTCCTTTTAAATTTCAATGTACGTATTAAACATCAAATATTAGTTTAATCTGTATGGCTCTATGCAATGTCTCTAATAGTCCAAAATCATAAAGGTGTATCCTTGTTCCAATAACTGAAGGTCAGAGAGTCAACAACCAAATTCAATAATATCGGGTTTTCCCAAAGAAATATTTGTAATCCATCCAATGTGGTGGTGTCTGTATAAATCTTCTACGGTCGACGGACAAAAATATATTCAAAGTGCAATCCGTTTCACTATAAATCCAGCTTCCTCGGGACTGCGGACACTTTTGTATGGATAAACAGTTCAATTGCATAGGGTCAGGTCTTGTCACCCACTGGGCCCTTGGGACCTGACCTCCCTGGATAAACCACACAGAAGCTGAGGTACCAAAGTGTTTAGCAGCAATTATCAGGAGTCAGCGGTGAGCATACAATCCCACAGCAACAGGAATCCAAGCGGATGGGATCAGGAAACAAGCCGGATGCAAAGGAAAGTCTCTCGAAGGCTCCCAGCCAGTTTAAGATGACAGGGAAGGTTTTCTTGAAGGCAATAAAGTTCAGTAGCTTTTAAAGTCTTTGCAGGAACGACACCGGAACAACACAGGAACAACACAGGAACGTGGCAGTGAGCAGGATCAAGGCAGCCTGGTGTTGGCTGGCTGGCACAGGCTTCTGGAAGGCCCAAAGCGGCCTCTCTCACAGATGCATCCTCCAAACGCGATTTTGGTACGAGATACCCCCAACGGGCATCTCGGGGCAGTTATAGGGTTCACTGGCTTTGATGTAAGTGTGTCGAGTGTCAAAGTTCCATGATTGATGATTGTCTATATGTTTTGCTACCTCAGTCTCTCTGGAATGCACAGCTCATTAGCAACTTGCAGCTGGCCAAAAGGGAGCCGGACTCGAAGCATCTCCGAGGCGCTCCACTTATCAGGGAGGTTCGTTTGAATAACCTTGGCCTATCCATGTTATGCATTCAGTACCAGTTTCACACGGGAAAGGCAGAAGGGCCCTGGGGAAAGCTCTGGAGTGAAACAAGCTAGCTTAGAAAGTACCTTGCAGTCATCTTGGCTGAGGTTTTGCTCAAGCAAAACTGATGCCTGAGGCCCTTGAGGTGTGACAGGTCTGTAAATATCATAAATATAATATCTTCATTATAGTCATCCAAACAACATAATATCATAATAAGAGCGGATCACCATCTGTATATTTAAAGTTAGCTCAACAATATTATTGTATAATATTAACTAAATAAACCATATATGTAGTATAAAGACTCAATTTCAAAGGGACCATCTTCGAAACATACCGAGTATACAGCATAAGAATAATTCAGATACATACCAATAATCCTAGGTCTTAAACATAATATGTGGACACAGCCACTGTATTCAAAGAGATCACCAGACAAAACTCAAAACACTGACATAGTATATATAGCTATCTGTTACAGGTGGGTAATTAAAGTAGGAGCTCATTTAGCGAGAGTTTTTCATTTAACCCTTGTGGGGTTTCTATTCTTAAATTAAGGATTTTATTTATTTATTTATTTATTTATTTATTTATTTATTTATTTATTTATTGGGCTTCTATGCCGCCACTCCCGGGAGGCTCGGGGCGGCTCACATCAGCAGAATACAAAACAACATATTAAAAACAGGTTAAAACACGGCAAAGTACAACAACAACCTAAAAACAACAAGATTAAAAGCCTGATGTGGAGAATACAAAGCACAACAGGTACAGGAGGTTACAGACATGACGGGCTATGCATAGGCAGAACCTATAGGCCAAAAGCCTGTTGGAATAAATAGGTCTTGCAAGCCTGCCTGAAAGGCAGGAGATCTTGGATGGCACACGTTTCAGCTGGTAGGGCCTTCCACAGTGTGGGCGCAATCACGGAAAACGCCCTCCTACGGGATGCCGTTAATTTAGCTGACTTCAGATCCATTGTTTCTCTAATGTTAACAGACTGCCTCTCTCCTCATGGAGTGCCCTTTTGATCCAAAAAAGGCCAAAAAGAGAGATAGAGAAAGAGAGAGAAAAGTGGAATAGGCTTCCCTAGCCCTCTCCTCCAGAGAGGGCCTTGCTGAGAACCCGCTTTCCCAGCAGCACGTTGCATGGTGTTGTTGCGACCCAAGGACCTGTAAGACCCCTTAGTAATCCGCTTGACACTGGCCACGTTTAAATGCTTTATTTAGAATATAATATATAGTAAAGAGGCTAGGATTATAGTCTAAAGATGTTTAAAGCATCAATAAATAGCAATTGTCCAAAGAAACCGGACACAAGATTATAGTCCTTTGGTAAAGCAGGAACAAAGCAAAGAGAATCTTCTTGCCCCAAACGGGCTAAATCCAGGAAAGGTAAATACTTGGCTCAAAGCTTGGCAAGAAAGTTCTAGGCAGGCCCCCCTCCTGGGCCAGGCAAGGCTCCGTGAAACTTGACTTGGTTTTTCCAATGTTGACGAAAGATACCCATTGTCTCTGGGACTGAACCTATATAGGTCCCAAAGCTTTGATCCTTTCAACGTTAACTGCGTCAAAAGTCAGTTCTCAAAACAGATCCCAGCTGGCCTCTTCGGGCCTTTCACATGGGAATGGTATGTGATCCCAATTAGCAGGAGCACCTGGAGAAAAGGAGTCGTCCCATCTCCGCTTATCGGGCCGAGAGGGAGCTGTTTGACTTGGCCTTGAACGATGAATGAACTGAAAATCTTTGCAGGGGCTGCCAGGCTGTGGCTTGGGTTTTGGCCTAGCAGGCCTGACTGAAATAACGTGGCTTCGGTCTGGTTTGATCAAGGAAACAGGTTGGGGACCAGGCTGGGGTGTGACAGGTGTGGGCATTGAAAGAGCCTCTGCAATCCCTCCTGGGGCATGATGGGAGTTAAGGTTTCTCTCTCTCTGTTTCTCACATTTTTTCTCAACCAATTAGAGGCCTGGTTGACTGTGTCCATTATCCTCCCCTCTTATGGTGAACACTGGTTGGTTTTTTAAAAAAATGTTATGGTAATTTTTTTAAATGCCCATAAAAACAGTATATTGGTGAAACATGCAGTCATATATGTGGCCTGCAAGTGAGGCATGTTACATCCAGGTAGGCCAAAAAATGACAAAGTAATGAGCTTGAAAAGTTTCCCCATTGCCATCAATCAACTGAATCTTATTAGAATGAAAATGACACCCTCTTCCTGATTTCATGGAAATCTGAACCGTGGGGGAGGAGGGGGAGAGAGCTGAAAACAGAACTGAAAACAGCACAGCTTTCTTGGAGGAATGAACTCAGAATATGGTGCTGTAGATCCCCCTCTTCAATGCCCTGATTATTGGTCCGTGGAGACCACAGGCTTCCATTTTGATCATCATTCTGTTTGTGTTTAACATATAACATAAAACAGCTGGAAAAGTTTTGGGATTCAGTATTGCCAGTATGCTGACTGTATCTTTCTATTTGATTCCAAGAATGCTTAGTATTGAACCAATGTCTACTGTCAATAATGGACTAAATGAGGGCAAACAAATTTAAACTTAATCCAGACAAAACAGAGGTGCTCTTGGTCAGTCAAAAGGCAGATTAGACTAACTTGTGCTGGATTGAATTACACTCCTCCTGAAGTTTCAGATTTACACCTGAGGCATCCCCCTAGGCTGGATCTACGCTGCCATATAATACAGTTTCAGAATGTGGATTAGTTGCTTTGAACTGGATTATATGAGTCAACACTATCATATCATATACAGCTTAGAGGCAATATTTCTCCATAGAAACCTGCCTAGGTACTTAGGATTTTCAGAGAAAGGTTTTTTCTTGGTTCTGCCACCACCACCGGCTCACTCAGTGAGAACACCAGAAAAAGACTTATTTGTGGTTGCTGTGTCAACCTCTGGAAAGCCCTCTCAAAGGAGGCTAAACTAATCTCCTCCCTGATCTCCTTTCACCAGCAGGCATTTTTGTTTGTTTCAGCCAGTTTCCAATGTTCAACCAGGAGAGGCCAGTTTGAGACTTAAGATTCTTTGATGAGGATTTTTTCATCACAGATCCATCTGGCGAAGAAGGCCTTCTTGGCAATTGCTGCCAAGCTGAGAGCTATTTATTTATTTGTATCTCATCTTTCTCCTTTAATGGAACTCATACTTTGGTTTCTGAAGAGTCAAAAAATAGATTGGAATTGACCTGTTGCTCTCTGGCTGATCTACTAGTAAATAATATCTGAATCAGCAAGAATTTCAAACTGCCAGATGTTTAATAATAACAAATTTAGCTCTAAATTATTCTGCTAGCATTTAAGATCTTTAATAATTCAGATTAAATTTGTGATCTGTGCCACACATGAACTAGAAACAAGAACAAATTTAGGAACTTGAATACATGAATTCCAAAAATGTAGGACCACGAACCAAGAGCTGTTTACCTGAATACAACATTGCTCTAACAAATGATTATACCAGCAGAAACCACTTTAAAAGGCCCCAATCCCTCCCATGACACCATTCCTCACACATCTGTTTTTCCTCTCCTTATCTCTAAGCTTCTGGGAGAAGCTAATCTGTATTTGTTGTATGCTCTGCCTACAAAGTTCAAAGCGCCTGGATCTGGACAAATATTCATCTCCCACATTTCTTTCAGTCTGTACTTTTGTCAGGTTCTCATGAGAACTGATATCACTTTCTCCAGCTCCATGAAAACTGCCAGGAGATTCCAAAACAACTCTCCCCAGGCCACTTCTATCCTCCTCTGGGCCCTCTGAATCTATTCCAGCACCTCTTTCCTCATCTTCTGAACATTCAGAATCTGACCAGGCTACAACATCTAGTTAAAAATAGCTTGCAAACTTGCAGCTTGCCCTTTCCCAAATTACTTCTTTAGTATAAGTTATGATCACGTTAAGGAAACTGCTTGAAAATCTACCATACTGTAGCTGTTACTTTTCTGGAAGCTACATGGACCAAGTGTTACCCTTGGGTGTCACTGCCATTTTTTTACTGAGACATTTTAAAGATTAGAAGTGGCATTGAGGTGGAAAAGGTAAAGGAGCTTGGTGAATCTTTTGGATTCTCATTGGATAGACTAAACTCTTGCCTTTTGTCACTCAAAAAGGGTAGTGTTTCTTTTTTTGTTGATAAAAATCAAAGAATAGTACTTATATTGAATCATAGATAAATTGACCCATACTTTGGAGATCAATTTTGTGATTTAAATTTCTAGATTTATACATAGATATAAACTGTAAAAGACTCTTTTCTGTTCCATGTACATAGGGCTTCAGTTTATTCATCTGTCCAGCTATAGTGTATTCAGGATGAATAATAAAAATGAAACTTGAAATCTGCTTTTTGATAGATCTATTTTTTAAAAAACCCAAAGAATCAAAGGAAAAAAAGCTGAGAAACTTAAGCCATTGAGTGCTATTCATGATCATTATGGTCATTACGACACGGCAATATGATTAGGGGATTTTTGCATACAGAAGAATGAAATCAGTACGGCTTTGACATTTCATCTGTACTCATTGTCAATACCAATTATTCTCATCTCCAATTCATGTTAAAAAGGATTTGAAGAAAATGACAACAATACTTTTGAATATTTCCGCTTATACCAGAGTGATAAATTAAGTGAAGGTATTATAGGGATATTAAACTATATTAAACTATGATCCTTTATGAATTTCAAGCTGCAATTCATGTAGTGCAAAACTTTCCAATGCCCTTTTCATTCTTATAGTTTTTGGTTTTTTGGTCAGTTTGAGAGCAATGCAGGTTGAATATTCCTGTTGTAGTTGAGGCTGAGAGAGAAGAGACTGTAGCCAGAAGTACTAAATGGTCTACTTGTGAGCAAGAGTCATATGAGGAGCATTAAAGGAAGAGAATCAGGCAAAGACTTCAGAGAATGAGACATTTTTAAGGTTTTCAGAGGATGATGGGTGTGGTGATGAGGAACAGTCTATAGAAGATGGGGTTGGGGACTCACGGAGCTCTGAAGAGGTGTCTAGTGACATGGATTGGACTAAGGTGCAACAGATACGGGGCGTTTGTGAAGAACCTACTAGTAGTGATTCATTTGTGGGATTCACAGGAGATGGGAACTGGAGTGATGGGAATCATGGTTCTTGCTGGGGTGAACTAAGTCGTTGCAGAAGGCGTATGGCTTCACGTGAGCGGCAAAGGGCAGCACATGAAGAAGTGCTGACAGCTGAGAGGAATGATAACAGGGCATCAGTTCAATTAAGTTCTGAGAAAGAGCTTTGAATGAAGGGGGCTTGCAAATAGCCATTCTTTGCAGCTGGCAAGGAGTTGTACTTGCCTTCCAAGCTCTGCCCTTTGTTGCTGGATTGCTGCTGGATTGATTGTGGGATGTGGATTTCTGGGTCTTAGACTCTTCCTCTGGATGCTGGTATCGTATTTGGTGAGTTCCGCATCTTGTATACTCTCATCGGCTACACCACCTTAAATCTCTGTGTGCTAGATTTTGCTGCTTTTCTGTTTTGACTCCGGACTGGTTTGACTTTGCTTCTTCGCTGGCTTCCCTTTTTGGCTTGACTCAGGACTGCTTTGACAACTTCGCACTGCTTGCCTTTCTCCCAGTTTGACGATGACGGATTGTCTGACGACGTGCTTTTTCCTATTCCCCATGCTTGCTGAGTTTTTTAGTAGAGCGAATTTTCCAGCAGTTTAATCCACTTTTTCTTTGTGTGACTCTTTTGACCTGGCTGGTTGTGAGTTTGTTTGCCTGAGTTAATTTGCTCAGCTTTTCAGTGGCTTTAGGCAGTTTTGAACAGCTTTTGAAAGCCTGTGACTTGTTCATACACGTTTACTGTTTACTTTGCTGGTCTTGGCTCCTTTAAGGTGGTCTGAATCACACCAATTCCTTATCTAAAATTCTTGGGACCAGAAGTGTTTGGGATTTTTTTTGGATGTTGAAATGCTTATATTTGCATAGATGTACAATATCTTGAAAATGGGACCATAGTTTAAACACTAAATGTATATATGTTTCATGTATACCTTATACACATAGCAGGAAAGTAATTTTATACACATGATTTCTAATTTTGTTCATTAAACAAACTTATGCAGATTTTGCTACATGATTTTGGATGTCAGAATTCTGAATAAGGGAAGCTCAATGTGTACTAGTAAACAGAGCTAAATCAAAAACTAAAGCTATGATCACTCAGACTACTTCATTATCTAAAATGGCTGTATCCCACACCCAGATTCAGTTCACCTTTCAATAGCCATGAAATTTACTGCTAGATTCAAATGTTGGAAAACTTGCATTTCTGTGTTACCACTGTCAGAATCTCTCAGACAAATTTGTCAATGATTGTGAATAGTATGGTCCTAAACCACGTGCTTTCCAACCTATTTGTTTATTCTCATTAAATTTTGTTCCAAACTTCTGTTTTGCAATAACTGTTGACCAGAGTCATTAGATAGCCTTGCCTATGATGTGTGCTGCAGTGCAGAGCATCATGCTAAAAGATAGAAAAGGCATGTTCAGATACCTCAATAATTGTGCAATGATTATTTCCTTTGACAGATCAGAAAGTCATCCAGTGTCCTAATATGCAAAAAAGAAATGGGTCAGCTTGCCCTAGTCTACACTACAGCTATGGGGGGAGTAATATGACTGTAATGGCTGCAAAGAATAGAAACAAATTTTAACTGTGCAGTGTTTAGGTCAGATTTCACATTACACAATTACTCTCACAAATTTTCTGCAGGACAGTATTTTAGTTCAAACATACTTTTACCCCTTCCCTTTCTTCTTTAGAACTGGGGTCTTTAACTTGTGGTCTTCAGAGAGTCCATAAATCAAATGTAAGAAAAAGTATATTCCCTCTTTCAGTTAACTTTCTGATACTTTGAAGATACTGTTTAAGTCCTTTTTACTGAGTAGAGAGTCCACAACTTTCATCCAATTTACAAAGGGATCTGTGACCACAAAAATCTTTTACTTTACAATCATTTTGAAGTATTTTTGTCGCTATAGCCCTAATTTAAGATTGATAAAATATAGTCATCAAGGTGTTGGACTCCAACTCCCATCAACCCTTAGCTAGTAGAAAGTGACTGATAAGCAATATTTGAAATGGGTCGTTGTAAGATTTTTGGGCTAAATGTTTGAAATATTTGAAAACAATATGGAAACCTACATTTCACTCCCCCCCCTCCCCAGCCTTCACTCCCAACCTCAGTAGATGTTGGATGCATCTACTCTAGAATTACTGCAGTTCCACACAACATTTAAAGCCATGGCTTAATGCTATGGAATCCTGGGGTTTGTAGTTTTGTTAAGGCACTGGCACTCTTTGGCAGAATACACTAAAAAGTTGTAATGATTCCATAACATTGAGTGATGTCAAACTGAATTAATTCTACAATACAGATACACCTCAACTCCATAAATTGAAAAACTGCAAGTCAACTCTTATATACATATCATTCATTGATTCAGTGAGCTTAACCTAGTGGGGGTCTCATAATTTGGCTTGCACTAAAACAAACTTCCTTTGCCTGCCCACCCCCGAAATAACGAGACCACACAAGTACAGTTGGGTTCAAATTATGGGCAACTTTTATTGTAAATTGTTACCTATTTAAACAGTCCTAACCTAAACTAGTAGGAATCAGGAACTTGGTGACAGAGCCGAGGAGGTATCCCTGTTGGCTATACCCTCGGCTAACAGTGGCAAAAACCTCTTTGCTCTAACCAAAACCAATCAACAGTTAAACAAGTGGACAGAAGTCTATATCCGAAGAATGTCACAATCAGACTCTGTCATAGTATGCCATTAAGCCTTGCCTCACCGAAACTACCTTTCGAGTGAGTGATTGAACAAATGACCCACCCCCCAACCTGAACTGTGGGAGGGGGCTTGTATGAAGACAACTAGCAAACTCCTCTCTATTTTCGCTGGCCTATTTTAAAGAACAGACCCACCATACCATCTAGCCCCTAAACAGTCTAGGGCTAGGCAAAAAACCTTCAAAAATCAAAACGAAGGAAAAAATTCCTCAACCGGCCCCCGGTTCCGCCGACTCCGCCGGTTCCGCGACGACCAATACTATACTGTTAATGGGCGGGTGTGGTGGGCCGAACTTCTTCACAGAATGAGCTCTCTTCAGGGGGCGGGTGGCTAAGAGCCGGCCACGCCCCCTGATCTGGAAGGTTCCTGGAAGGAACCATTGTCTCCTCTTTTCAGAGGGGGAGGCAAACTTCTCTCCCTCCCCCCTGCGGGGTTTGGGAAAGCCCTTTGCCTGCCCACCCCCGAAATAACGAGACCACACAAATACAGTTGGGTTCAAATTATGGGCAACTTTTATTGTAAATTGTTACCTATTTAAACAGTCCTGACCTAAACTAGTAGGAATCAAGAACTTGGTGACAGAGCCGAGGAGGTATCCCAGTTGGCTATACCCCTCGGCTAACAGTGGCAAAAACCTCTTTGCTCTAACCAAAACCAATCAACAGTTAAACAAGTGGACAGAAGTCTATATCCGAAGAATGTAACAATCAGACTCTGTCATAGTATGCCATTAAGCCTTGCCTCACCGAAACTACCTTTCGAGTGAGTGATTGAAGAACTGATCCACCCCCCAACCTGAACTGTGGGAGGGGGCTTGTATGAAGACAACTAGCAAACTCCTCTCTATTTTCGCCACCGATATGGACAGGTGTCCACCTAGTCCATATCCCCCACCAAGCTCTCTAGGGCCAACAGAACCCCAAACCGTAAATTGGACAAAAACAATTCCAAACCCTCCTCAGACAGATGAATACCATCTGCCCGGTATAAATTTAGATTATGGTGTGAAATATTGTTATGACTGATGTATGACCCCCTGCCATGCGACAAAAATGCTCGCATGGCACGGTTCACACGTTTTCGAGCTCGCTCCAGTCGACGAACGTCACCACCACCGGCCCACCTGAGCCGTGGTATGATGGCCGACCAAACAACATGCACATGCGGCCAGTGCCGCCAAATTCGAAAAATGTCCTCTCTAGCCTGTTGGTAGAGCGGCCTACCAGCTAGGAGACCCAGGTCATTTCCACCGAGGTGGATGACCAAGACGTCAGGCGGTTGTGAGCCCCTGACGCCAAAAAGAAATGGTATCAAGCCTTCCCAGCACATACCTCTTTTTCCTCTCCACTCGACCACAGCGGTGGAGGAAAAACCCAAATGCCGGCCATAGGGAGTCCGCTGAGCATGCCGCCCTGCCCAGTGGATGTAGCTATGACCACATACCAGGACGTTACGCCTATGCGCCGGCTGCATCAGATCTGAAATAACATAACATTTTTCAATTTAACTTTGAACGAACATAGCCCTTATAAGCATTTGACTTCCATCTACCCAAGGCCTTAATTCTTTCGACATCATATCCCAACTCAGATGCCGTTGATGCCGCCCCAATCCGAAAAGAGTGGGTGGCAAATTTATGTTGTGCCAGCCCCAGTAGCTTTAACGCTTTGTTCGTGACCGCCCAGAACTGAAATTTGGTTAAAGGCGCGCCGTCCGAATGACAAAAGAGGTACCCAGGCTTGGATGCTCGAACAGCCAGGTATTGAGACATGGCCCTTATTGGGCACAAGTCGCCATCGCTACAACTAGCTAATCTGATTACGCAGCCTTTTCCCTTCTGATCCGTCTTAGATGATCTAATCCCAATTTGTAAGGCGTCCTGTGCCAATGTCACATCCGAAAAGAGCAAAGCACAAAAAGAGGCGTCGGTTTTTGATTTAGCAACCAATTCGCTTACTCTAAGCGCCCCAAAAAAGGCCGTAAGCGCCGCTGCATGAAATAATAGCATTTCGTAATCTGATGAGCACAATTTGGGCCAGGTGTGGTGCAAACCCCTTAAAATATCTGGAGTTAAAGGTTCCCTATCGTCTTTGGGCCGCCTGTATTGGTTTGCCCACCCTGCCATCAATTTATGTAGCCGAAAATCGTTGGTCCCATCGGGAAGGCCCTGAGCCTTCAACCAATATGCCAATGCAGCCAGTTTGACCCGAATTGTATGAGGGGCTAATCCCCGCCTCCTAGAATATACACAAAATTGTGCCAAATGCTTGTAAGGGACTGGAAAAACAACGGGTAAACCATAATACTTTCGAAACTCAGAAAATTCTTGAACACACTTCAGATAAGATTTTCTAGAGCTCGGAGCCAGAGCGTGCGCCATACCCATGGTCACCTCCTCGCTCCAACCATCCAGAGATGGTCTGGCATGGGTTCCGGCCGGGCGTCTGCGTTGGGTGCTAACTGCCAGAACCGCTCCATCTGCATACGAGACAGAGCGTCGGCCAATGAATTATCCACCCCCGCAATATGACAGGCACGGAACAGGATATTATGCTCTAGACAGTGAAGTGTGAAAATACGCAAAGCGGCCATAACCCTTCGCGATTTGGAAGTAAGACTGTTTATTACTTGAACCGTGGCCAAATTGTCGCACCAAAAGTGCACTGCCGAATTTGCAAAGCTATCCACCCATAGTGTAACTGCCACTATGATGGGAAAAAACTCTAAAAAGGTTAAATCAGACGTTATTCCTAGCGCATGCCAGTGCTGGGGCCAAACCTGAGCACACCAATGCCCGTTAAAGTACACCCCGAAACCTATCGATCCCGATGAGTCGGATGCAACTTTTAAAGCATCACGCACCATTAGTTCCTGCCGCCAAAAGGAAACCCCGTTAAATTTAGATAAAAACTTTTTCCAAATTTCAAGATCTAACTTTATTGACCGCGTAACTCGAATATGATGATGGGGCAAGGTTACTCCGGAAATGGCGTCGCACAATCTGCGTAAAAATGCTCTTCCCGGCGCAATAACCTTGCATGCAAAATTTAAGTGTCCAATTAAAGTTTGGAATTCCCTCAGGGTTGCTTTTTTACGCACTAAAAATTGCTGAACCCTCTGACTCAGGTCTGCCACCTTATCAGGAGGCAACCGGGAATATTGCTGAACTGTGTCTAGCTCCACGCCCAAAAATGATAATACTTGTTGTGGGCCCTCCGTCTTTTCCTTAGCTAATGGGATACCCATTTCCGCGGTAAGTTGTTGAAAGGCTTGTAACAGCGCAAAGCAGTTACCTGACCCGCACTTCCCCACGAATAAAAAATCATCCAGGTAGTGCACAATGCCCGTTTGGCCCGATTTCTTTTTGGTGACCCACTCAATGAAAGTGCTAAAGGTTTCAAAGGCTGCACATGATATGGAGCAGCCCATAGGTAAAGCACGGTCCATGTAATAACATTTTTGGAAAAAGAAACCCAATAGCTCAAAATCCAGTGGGTGCACTGGGAGCAGCCTAAAAGCGGACTTAATATCAGATTTAGCCAATTCAGCACCTGAACCAAATTTTTTAACTATGGAAACTGCCCTGTCAAAAGATGTATATTGAACGGAGCAAAGTTCCTCCGGTATTGCGTCATTCACCGAACTGCCTCTGGGATAAGACAGATGATGGATGAGGCGAAACTCCCCTTCGGCCTTCTTGGGTACTATGCCTAGCGGGAAACCCTAAACTGAGGCGTGGGTGGTGCCGAGAACGGGCCCAGCACCCGTCCTTCCCTAAGCTCTTTATCGATTTTCTGTTGTACAATTGACTCCATCCCCACTATTGATTTAAGGTTTGGCGCCATCCTTGGCATGCGCGGTCCCTGCGCTGGAATACGAAAACCAAAACTAAAACCATCAAACAAATATGCCGCCGCCGCCCTATCGGGGTACGACTGCAACCAATAAGCCAGCTGATCTAACTTAACTGGACTGGGGCCCTTTTGGAAAAGAAGGGGCTGTTGTGCTTCTTCCCTGTGGCTGACCACCCCGGTTGTTGCCTCGATTGGGCCTTTGCTTGTTGCAATGCTTGGCTGAATGCATTCCCGAGCATATGGTGCAGGCGTGTAAATATTTACAATTGGGCTTGTTACATGCCCCTTGGGATGCAAACTCCCAGCACATTGGCCTACGCTGGGGCTGAGATTGCGGGGCTGCCTGCCGAAAGGGCTGACCCTTTTTAAAGTTCTGCACTGTGTGCCCACTATCAGCTTTCTGGCTGAATGCTGTCTTGGTCGACTGCATTACTTCCGACCAGAGCTGATTGTCTATAAGGTCCCACCGCTTGTTGGGCCGGCTCGCCGCCTTAGAGCGGAAGCGTTTATCGTACTCGAGCCATATGTTGCCTGGAAACTCGATGTGGGCCCTATAAATCAAGTTCTGGTATACAACTAACGACATGGCCCTGTAAGGCGAAACATCCACTAACAAGGCCATGTAGATCATGTAACAGGCCAACCAATTCTCCCAAGTCTGTTCAACTACCCGTTTTTTCAGTTTTTCTTTAGCCTCATCGTCCAAATCCTCTTTTTCTTTCTTATCCAGATCCCTATAGTAGAGGGAGAATATGTCAACATATTCGTTCCTCCGGACCTTATCTATAACCTTTTGGGTTAGATGGGATGCAAGTTCTGCCACTGACAGAACCGGAGTTGCCTCTTCAGGCCACTTGTCAGTTCCCCAAAAAAGATTGGCCGGCCCTGTCCTTGCCGCCTCGAGCGTCGGAGCCGGCACAGCCAGGGCTGATGTAGAAGTACTAGTCTCACACCCTGCAGTGGCTGCTACCGGCTGAGTGCTACGTTTCGGTGTTGAATGCAATACCTGTCCCTGATCCCAGGGCCATGTAAGTGTGGTGTTCATACCTGTGGAAGTGGTAGCTGTCTCCATCAATGGCTCCTGAAGGACTTCCTCCTGCACTGTTACTGGCGCCGGGACCGGAGCTGGATCCGTCTGCACCATCACGGATGACGCGACCAGGGGCTCCACGCCGGCCGGCGGCTCGTCCTGGTGTTCTGGCACCGCGACCTCAGGCAAGGGTTGTCCTTCACCGAGCACTCTTGTCCCGACGCTGGCTTCTAAACGAGACATGCGAGACATTAGATGCTTCACTATCAACTTTCTGCTAGCGTGCCGCGCGGGCCGCTGGCTCGCCTCCCCCACCCCCATCCCCAAACGATCCTCAAAATCCCTCATTCGCGCCATCAGCGCGTTCAGATCGGCTGGGGTCGGCTCGTCGTCTTCCGAAGACGTCACATCCGGGGGTGGGGGGCGCTTGGCGGCGGTCCTCTCTGCCGGGCCCTTCCCCTTCGGGCCTGGAATGTTCTTCTTTGGCGCCATCCTAGGAAGAAAAACACACAGCAATTGTTACGAACTATTCCCCAATGAGCCCCACAACAGGGCAAGGTGGATCGAGGGCCCCACGTACCGTGCCATGACCAAGATCTCCGCTTGCTGGTGGGCCAAATTAATCCTCCGAGAAACCGCAAGTATTTTTTTTTAATTTTTAATTTTATTAGCTTTATTATTAGTATTATTAGTATTATTATATTTTATTTGTATATATATATATTTAATATTATTTATATATTTATTTTAATATAAACAATAATATTGTTATTTAATTCAGTACTTACAACTTAATTAATCATTATTTAACAATACAACCAGATTATCATTACCAATTACATCCTTAAATCTAAGCGTTGACTTTATAACCAATGCATAACACTGCTAGATTTAGGTCAACAGCCCGCCAGACCGAAAGTCAGGGGCTCGCTTCTAGAAGTCCCCCAACTAAACTAAACTGTGATATCGAATATAGCAAATAACAGCTTTCCTGCTTATAAGAAAAAGAAGGGGGGAGGGGGGGCAGGGCCACCAAACAACAGTCCCCTGTGCCCCCCCCAATGCCCTCCACAAACCTTATGGAAAGAGAAACTGGGCTGCTGCAAACAAAATGGCCGCCGTGCCATGCGGCTGCCCATGGGGGCCGCCATTTTGTAAAAGGCCACGAGGCCCAGCAAGGCACTCGAGCCAAAATGGCGGCCCCTAAATGAGGAATAAGGAGGGGGGGGAGGGGGCGAAAGGGATTCAACAATTTTTCTCCCCAGGACATCTCCGGCCCCAGGGGAGAAAGGCGCCGCCATGGCGCCATCCTCCATCGTCCTCCCCTCCCCCCCGCGAACGCCTCCCCGCATTTTCCCCGCACACCCGCGAGGTGCGCTAAGGCAGAGAGGCAAACGCGGGGGGGCAGGGGAGTGGGGGCCGCCTCGCCCCTGCGGGGGCCCCACACACGGGCAGCTGAGTCCCCCGCGGCACCCTATAGCGCGCCGCGCAAGAGGACCGGAATCGGGCCTAGCAGCTGGGCAGGCCTATTCCTCCCCCCCCCCGCACATGGCGAAGGAAAGGAAGGAGGCCCTGCCCGCCGCAGCCTCAAGCGCCGCGGCCCGCTTCCCCGGGGCAGGTGAGAAAGAAAGATTGGGGGGGGCCAGGAAGGGAGACCCCCCAACAAAGACCCCCAGACCGTTTACCGCTAGGCTGGTCCAGGCCAAATGGGCCCGGCCAGCCACGCGGTGACGAAAAAAGCGGCCGCGCCGGACCTGGCGCGCCGCTTCTTCCCGCTCCCTCCGCACCCCACCAGGCTCCCGTATGAGGCCATGGTGGGGACGGGAGAGGGTGCTGGGTCAGTCCGGCAGGGAGGGGATAAAGCCCCCTCCCCACCTAGGCCCCCCATACCGACCTCGTCTTCTTCGGTTTTTCTTTCTTCCTGGAGGTTCGAGGGAGCACGTCCTCTCCCTCCGAACCTCTTCTTCAGAATGAGCTCTCCTCAGGGGGCGGGTCGGCTAAGAGCCGGCCCCGCCCCCTGATCTAGATGGTTCCTAGGCGGAACCATTGTCTCCTCTTTCAGAGGGGGAGGCAAACATCTCTCCCTCCCCCCTGCGGGGTTTGGGAAAGTCCTTTATGATGACTTTGCACTACTACTTCCAGTGGGGTTTCATGCTTAAAAAGGGAGCAAAGTGGAGCATACCTCTTCTGCAGCAACATGGGAAGTTAATAATAATAATAATAACAACAACAACAATTTAATTTTTGTACCCCATCTCCATCTTCCCAAAGGGACTCATGGCGGCCTACATATGGCATAATGTTCCTAAAGGAACACATAAAATAAACACATAATACAATACAAGATAAAACCAATAGCATATAAAACAAAGTTTAAGCTTCCCATGTTTACTTGGATCAATGGGAAGAAGCCAGATAGTTGACACTTCCCCTTGTGGTATCACCCTGCTGATACATCAGGTGATGCAGGGAGTGGGGTGATGGGTTATCCACACACCCCGATGGTGGTCGCCGGATTCGCCATGATGCATGGTGATTCCAGCAGCGTGAAGAGGCCCTTAGATTTGACAGTGCCTTAGATTTGCTGAGTTTTATTTTCAAAATTGTCTCACTTTTGAGAGAGAGAGAGAGAGAGGGGGGAGGAGGAAGGGCCTCAGCCCCAAATGACTGTGCCATTCCCCCTACCATTTTGTCCTCAGCTTTAACCAATCAGTTTTACCAGTATTTTTTTTTACTAAAATGCAAATTCCTGCTTCTGCTGCCTACCCAAAGGGCCCACAGACTTAATAATGTAGACACATGCAGACAATATGATTGGAGAATTTTTTCATGCTCCCTACTAACCCTGCAGGAAAGACTACACTACAAAGTCACCTTCCAAAAAACAGAAAGGGAAAGGGGAAAAAAGAACTGTATTGTGCATTCAGTGGAAGTTCTGAAAAATAAATTCTAAGAAAATTATTTTTTCCTAAAATTGAAGCTTCAAAAACAAGATTTGCTTTACATTTAATGGTTCTTTAGATCTGGTGAAACAAGAAATAACCTTCGAGGGGATCCATTTTCCAGGGCAGGCTGTATGCTATACAATAGGAAGTCCAGCCTTATCATGGTTTGATAGCAACACTGCTTTGAACTATAGTTCTACAATGGACAGAATGTGGTAAAACATAATTATTTCACTAGACCAGTTTTTTTTCAACCTTTTTTGAGCCATGGCACACTTTTTACATTTACAAAATCCTGGGGCACACCCCCAACCAAAATGGCACAAAATGACACTCTAAGACAGGAATACATATAGTTAATATGTTTTAAAATGTATTTATACACTCAGTGTGAAACCTGGGCCTGTTTCGACGAACACAACATAGATATCCTGGCAGGAATGGCAAAAAGACACAAACTTCCCACACAGAACTCACATAACCAAGAGAAAATACTATAAGAGTTTGGTGGGCATTGACCTTGGGTTTTGGAGTTGTAGTTCACCTATATCCAGAGAGCACTGTGGATTCAAACAATGTTGGATCAGGACCAAACTTGGCATGAATACTCAATATGCCCAAATGTGAACACAGATGGAGTTTGGGGAAAATAGACCTTGACATTTGGGAGTTACAGTTTCTGGGATTTATAGTTAACACACAATCAAAGAGCATCCTGAACTCTTGCAACAATGGAATTGAACCAAACTTGGCATATTGAACTCTCATTACCAACAGAAATTACTGAAAGGGTTTGCTTGGGAATTGACCTTGAGTTTGGAAGTTGTAGCTCACCTACACACAGAGAGCACTGTGGACTCAAACAATGTTATGTTATGTTGTTGTTTGTTTTCTATACAGAATCACAATGTTGGAAGGAGGCTCACCACTTTAAGGTCCCTAAAACAGGCATGGGAAAACTTCGGCCCTCTGGGTGCTTTGGACTTCCACTCCCACCATTCCAAACAGCCTGAGGCCCTTTCCTGCTTAAAGTGGCTGAGGGGGGTGGAGAAAAGAGCCTGAGGCTGCTAGGAATGGTGGGAGTTGAAGTCCAAAACACCTGGAAGGTCCAAGTTTGCCCATGCCAGCTTTCGACAGAGACCTCTTCCTCCCCCTTCGCACCGTTTCTTCCCCCTCCTGCCGAACACTTACTTTTTCTTCTACACTGCTGCTTCTGCTGCCATTTTGATCCAAGAGGGAAGCATGAGCGTGTTCAAGAGGGGAGGGGGGAAGGAAGAAGACATGACCCATGCGGGCGCTACTGTGCAGACTCGCCCCAGAGCAAAGTGAGGCAAAGCGAGCAGAGCGAGGCTGGGAAGAACGGAGCTCGAGTGGAGAAGAAAAAGTGTTTGGCAGGAGGGGGAAGAAAGGGTATTGGAGGTTCCAATTTCCCATGGCACACCAGATGATCGCTCACTGCACACTGGTTGGGAAACACTGCACTAGACTACAACTGAAAAAAATTGCTAACCAATATACACTGCTACTATTCAATTGAACAATTTCAAATTCAAAATATACAGTATGAAACAAACAGTTAAAATCAAATCCTGGTAGTGATTCATCACACTTCACAGATCTACATGGAATATATTGCTTTGTGGGATAATGATAGTATTCCTTTACATAGTGATATAATGACCAGAATTCTGAAGGAGCCAAACATACATTTTCCCTCTCAGCTGTGGCTCGCATTTGTAATGCACACCTAACAAGATGTATGTCTGTGGGTGCCTGATTTTTCCTGGAACCACTTGACTTATATCTGGCTCGTAACAGAGAAGAATAAGCTTAAAAACCCTCTCTATTGGATCTTGTAGTCAACTCCTATTTGCAAGAATGGAATTGCATTAACTTCTTCCACACATGTCAAAAATATGGTTTACATTATTAGATTCAATTGAATATCCCCAGGCAAGTCTGTCTCTTCCAGTATAATATCCTACTGTTGGCAAAACAATGGGATTATAGACATAAATTGAGAAGGAAGGTACAAACCAGTTGTATCACACCTTTCTGTTATTACTCAAAATATTGTAATCATTGGCAGGGGGTTGGCCTGGTTGGCCCATGAAGTGTCTTCCAACTCTGTGATTTTTGATTCTACTAGCTGAACCCGGCACGCGTTGCTGTGCCCTATTTAGGAGATGTGAGGAAGTGTGGGTATGTATGGGTTGGAAATGATGTGACAATGTGCTTTGTGTGTGTATATATGTGTATGCGTGTGTATGTATGTGTATGTATGTGTGTGTGTTTGTGTATATTTGTGTGTGTATGTATGTGTATGTATGTGTGTGTATGTATATGTGTTTGTGTATGTATGTGTGTGTGTCTGTGTCTGTATATGTGCTTGTGTATGTATGTGTTTGTCTGTGTATGTATGTGTTTGTCTGTGTAAGTATGTGTATGTGTATGTATTTGTGTGTGTATGTGTATTGATGTGTGTGTATGTTTGTGTGTGTCTGTATGTATGTGTGTGTATGTATGTGTCTGTGTATGTACACTCCCCCCTCTCCCCCCTCTGTCTCACTCTCCCCCCCTCTCTCCCCTTCCTCTCTCTCTCTGTCTGATTCCCCCCTTCTTTCTCTCCCCCCCCCTCTTTCTCTCTGTCTCACTTCCCGGGAGCTTACCTTCTTTCAGGCATGGCCGCTGGAACCGCTGGGGACACGGCAGAGGGCGGGTCGCCGATCTCCGGGCCTGCCTCCCGCCCTGGCGTGCATGCCCAGCGTCGTTTGCGTCCCTCCCCTTTTTGGCTGTGCTGGGTGGCGTCAGGCCCCTTTTGGGAAGTCCCGCCTTTGGGACTACACTTCCCAGAAGGCTCTGCATGGCCACTTCCGGTTTATGCGGAGGTTTCTGGGAAGTGTAGTGCGGCGCCCCAGAGCTGCTCTGGGACCGGGGACATGTGGGCATGGGCGAGGATGGCGAGGAGGCGGTTAGGGCGCCGCCGGTGTGGCTGTGAAGGTCCCGGTGAATGGGGAAAGAGGGTGACGGGATGGGTTGGGGGTTGGGGGCGGAGTGCACCTGCGCGTGCTCTCCCTCTCTCCAGCACTGCGGCCAGCGCAGAGCGGGGAGGCAATGGGCGGTTTTGGGGGCTGTTTTGGGGAGGTTGGAAGGTAGGGAGGTGGGTTTTTTTGTGCCATGTATGTACCTCGTGGTCTGGGGGAATGTGTTTCGTGGGATTTGTGTTTCTGGGGCGTATAGTTTGGCCGTGCATAACGGACATCCCACGACGACTCGATTTTTATATATATAGATTGCTTTCATAGGATCTGCAGTTAGACAAATGATATTATATTCGGAGACATCACAAATATGCAAATATGAGCAAGACTTAAAGACACCCTCTCAACAAACCTCATCTTATATAAAGGTCTCAGATTTCAAAGGTAAGTTTTTCAGGGG